>BSBN01001480.1:3000000-3255670 GCA_027924645.1 Cunninghamia lanceolata
TCACTAGTCGGTTTAGTCGGAACAAGGCGTCGTGGGAAGTTGTTCCTCTATCAGCGAACCACGTGTGTAAATGAGTGCAGCATAATTCCCACTAACGCCGTAAGGCATTATGCTACCGAAAATTGCCGAGGGTTCGATTTAAGAACTTTGGTAATCTCACTCTTGCAATGACGATAGCAGCGTTGTATAGACCCTCTCGTTGATCTGTATGCTTCTGATTGCACGCAATTGTACTTGTATTCCGCCGAAGAGTGTAGTGTTTCGCCATGAGAGAACACCGTTGAGCATGCGTACGCATGCAAAGGGGGTTTTAGGACAGTGTGAGAAAAGTTTTTCATATCTCGTGTCATAACCACATGACAGATGTGGCTATGACACGTGCGATGTGTGTTGTGACCACAAGGAAAATGTGGGCATGACAAAACTAAAGTATTTTTTAGTAATGCATTTAATTTTAGCATTGTCAAACAGATTGGAGTTGACCAAAAAAAGAGAGGTTATTGTGTACGGACCCCATGTGCACTTGTAGGTCCAAATGAAACATTCCCATCTACGACAAATTCCAAGAACTACTTCGTCAAAGTTTGGTAGGTTTTTTCTCTTAGGGATCTTAAGTGACTTTGTCGATAGCTTGCATCTTGGAATGACTGAGACACTTGGTACACAAAAAGATACCTCCTGTACCATTTACCCACCAACCTTGATGTTTTGGTGCAATTAGTTCATCCCCATGATGAGTAGAACAAAACATATGGCTCCTATCATGGTTGTACTGCATGTCACTAATGCATTTTGCAAGAATGCATTTAAGTTCAACATGGTGAAACAAATTGGAGTTGACCAAAATGATAAGAAGTTTATTGCAAGTATGTGCAGTTAGTGTTGTCATTAATGTCAACATGTTAGCTTGGTGTTGTCATTTGTGTCAACTGGTTGAGTGGAGATGAAGTTGTTGGAATGGTATGAGCTGTTTGGTTAAAGAGGTGCTAAAGATGTTAAGAATATGTTTCTATTGGTTAGTTTCCAAGTACTTTTGAGAAAAATTGATTAATAAAGGAAACAGTGTGTTGAAGGGACATTTTGGATTACAGAGTAATGTTATGGTTTTGGTTTACATTTCCTCTATGTTGAAGATCCATCTTTGTAGTTTGGATATGTTGTTCAGAGATTTTAAGAGATGTTATATTCCAAATTTGGTGTTCTAGTTCATTGAGCAGAGGAAGTTGTATTCACCAGTGTGTGGACTGTGTTTTTGAGTGTTGTAGAGGTGTCTAGGAGAAACTATTTTGCTCCGCATTTCTCTAAAGATTTGTTTCTGGCTTTGCAATTCTAGATTTGTGCTTATAATGATTATATATTGCTTTAGTTCAAGTTATTCATCATTTGGTGCTCCACAAGTTGATTTCTTGAGTTATAGTGAATGACAGAGTTGTTTGATTGCTCCGGTGTGAGCTTCCATTAGATAAAAGTTGATGTGAAAGGATTTGTTGGTTTTCAGGTGCTTGTGGATGCCTCTAGATCATGTTCAATCTTGGTGCATGGTTTGTGAGTTATCTTTTGATCTTTGAGGAAGTGTGTACTTAAAAGCTCATAGTGTTAACACAATTTTGGCCGACTTGGTTGTTTACACTACTTGTGGTTGTCACTCAGTGATTGTGAAAGCATGGAGTAATGTGTAAGACTAGATTTAGGTCTGAGATAAGATGTGATGTGGTCCACAATCATTCATTTCTACTACGGGAATGTTTAGGTCCAAACCTAATTTGAATTTTTTGGGTTAAGGTGATTTGCCAACCTTGGAGAATACTCTCAAGTTTGAAGACAGTATAAATAAATGTCAAGGGATCATGATTGAGGGTGTGCGAGATGGATGTGATGTGAATAACAATGTGGTAGAATGTGTGGTGCATTACAAGCTTTCATGTGTTAGATTACTAGATGCAGTGACCAGAAGGTGTCTACAATTCTTCAGTGTGACTGCAAAGGTGTTGTGGTGAAATTCCCTATTGCATTGAGATAGTTTTCTCCTTGTAATAATCTTCTTTATCTTCTTCTCTATTCTAGCAATGAGCCTATTATTTTTCGGTGTTATTACTTTCTATGAGCTAATCCTCACCATGATTTTTCCCTTCTTGGGTTTTCCATGTAAATATGGTGTTCTCTTGTGTTTGATGTTGATTTGATTCAGTTTCTGTTATTTTCTTTCATTCTTAATCATCATAACAGTTTAAGGGTTAATTGAATTGATGTGGATCTATATGTGTTTGAGGGTTTTGAAATTATAAGTTATAACTGATTCACCCCCTCTCAGTTGTCTTGTGCATTCAACAATTGCTATCAAAGAAAGGTTCCTTGGAAGAAAGTTTAATTGCTTGAGGTAGATCTAGGATGACACACAAGAAGGATGTTCTTTTGTTCGATGGAATAGATTATGCATTCTGGAAAATAAGGATGGAAGGTTATCTGATTTCTCTTGGATATGAGATTTGGAAGGCTGTTGAGACTGAATACACAATACCCGGAAATGGTCCAAGTACTGCAAATGAGATCAAGGCCTTTGAAACCAATGGTAAAGCAAGGTATTCTCTTTTAAGTGGTCTTACTAATTCTGAATTGGTGAAATTCATGAATATAAAAACTGCTAATGAAATTTGGAAAAAGTTAAAAAGTATTCATGAAGGAGATGGTAAGGTCAAGCAAGCTAAAATGTAGAATTTGAAGCTCATGTTTGAGACCATGAGAATATCTAAAGATGAAAACATTACAAGCTACTTACAAAAGGTGGATGAAGTTGTCAATGGCATCAAAGGACTTGGTGGAGATGTGCATGAAAAAGAAGTGGCATTGAAGGTACTCAGAACTCTTCCTAAATCTTACAATCATAAATTTTTTGCTATTGAGGAATTACAAAATCTGAATCAGTTTACCAAAGATCACTTGCTTGGTATCTTAACTACTTTTGAAATGAGAGAATTTGGTTCAAGTAGTGCAAAGGTTGAGATTGCCTTCAAGGCTAGAAAATTTGAGAAGACTGTGGAATCAAATCAAGAGGATTTCGATGATGTGGAAGCTAACTTTGTGAGAAAAATGAAATTGGGTACTAGTAAGTATAGTGGTAAGTTACCTTTCAAGTGTTTTAGTTGTGGAAAGATAGTTCTATTATGCTTCAAGATTTCTAGAAAGAATTTTGAGAAGTAAGAATACAGAGAACAAAAGTAGAGTGCCTAAGAAAAGCTACTATGTTAGAGAAGATGCAAGTATATCTGATGATGAATCAACTTATGAAAATGATGAGGATAATGAATGTATGTTCATAGCTTTAAAAGATGATATTATTTCTACTAACACTAAGAAATGTGTGAAGGAAAAGGCTCCGGAGGTAGGTCTTAATACTAAAGGTACTTTGATATCTACTTTTCATACCAGACAGGAAAAGAACTATTTGGTTATTGATAGTGGATGCTCAAATCATATAATCAGTGATAAAAGTAAGTTTGTTAAACTTGAAAAATATGATGGAGGACTAGTTAGATTTGGTGATGATACAACTGCTAAGATATGTGGAAGAGGATCAATTAGTTTTGATAGCAAGCATAATACTGATGATGTTCTTTATGTTAAGGGTTTAAAGCATAACCTCTCAAGTTTTGGACAAATGTGTAGCAAAGGATATAATCTTGTGTTTCAGGATGGTGGCTGTGAGATCAGAAAAGATTTCAGAACTATGATAGCTACTGGAAAGAGGATAGAAGGAAATGTTTATCAGCTCAAAGGTGGTGATGGTTATTGCTTCATGACTTAGATCAATGAAGGTTGTATATGGCATAGAAGATTGTGTCACATCAATTTTGATAGCCTAGTAAGGACAAGTTCAGTTCAAGCTATGAGAGATCTGCCAAAGATTACAAAGACCATCAATGTTGTCTATAAGGAATGTCAAATTGGGAAGAAAGCAAGAAGAAGTTTCAAAGTCAAGGATCAATCTTCTATTAGGCTGTTGGAATTGGTGCATATAAATCTTTGTGGCCCTACCAAGGTAAGGAGTTTTCAAGGTGATAGGTATTTCAAGCTATTGATTGATGATTATTCTAGGATGACATGGGTTACATTTATCAAAGAAAAATTTGAAGCCCTGGATAAGTTCAAAGCATTCAAAGTCATGGTTGAGAATGAAATGGATAAGACATTTAAATGTTTGAGGTTTGACAGAGGTGGAGAGTTCACCTCCAATGAGTTTAGCATGTTTTTTGATAATCATGGAATAAAGAAGCACTTATCTGCCCCTAGGACTCCTTAGCATAATAGAGTGATTGAAAGAAAGAATAGGACTATTCAAGAAGCTGGAAGGAAAATGATAAAAGAAGAAAATCTACCAGAGGTCTATTGGAGAGAGGTAATTCATACTATTGTTTATATACTAAACAGAGTGCAAGCAAGAGAAAATAGTACAAAGACCCCTTATGAGTTATGGTATGGAAGGATTCCTACTGCCAAGTACTTCAGAGTGTTTGGAATAAAATGTTATATTAGAAGGGATGAAGACAATCTAAGAAAGTTTGATGCAAGGTTTGATGAAGGTATCTTCCTTGGGTATTCTACTAAAAGAAAAGCTTACCCGTGCTACAACAAGAGGTTAAGAAGGATTGTTGAGAGTGCAAATATCAAAGTTGATGAAGATCTACAAAAGAATTCAGAAGTTAATGGATATGCCTGAAATGAGTTCTCTTGTAGAGAAGAAGAAAATGCTGATGAAAAGGAAGTACAAATTGAAGAAGAAGAAGAAGAAGAAGCTCCATAAAAGACTCCTAAAACTCCCAAGTATGTGCAAAAGCATCATTCTAAAGATCAAATCATTGGTGACAAGAACAAAGATGTGCTAACAAGAAGGAAAGCTATGGAAGAACAGGTAAATCTATGTTTACTCTCTAAATTTGAACCTAAAATAGTGATTGAAGGATGCAAGGATGAGTATTAGATCAAGGCTATGGAAGAAGAACTAATGCAGATTGAAAAGAATTAGACCTGGGAACTTGTCCCAAGACTAGCAAACAAAAATTTGATTGGAACTAAGTGGGTATTCTGGAACAAATTGAGTAAGAATGGAGAAGTGGTAAGAAACAAGGCAAGTCTTGTGTGTAAGGGTTACTTGCAAGTAGAAGGAATAGACTATGAGGAAACTTATGCTCTGGTGGCAAGAATGGAGGCCATCAGAATGTTTTTGGATTTTACAGCACATAAGGATTTCAAGGTATATCAAATGGATGTGAAGTCTACTTTCTTGAATGGTGAGTTGGAAGAAGAAGTATACATAGAAAAATCAGATGGATTTCAGTTATCAAATAAACCAAGTATGGTTTGCAAGTTAAATAAGGCACTATATGGATTGAAGCAAGCCCCCAAATCTTGGTATGCAAGGTTAGACATGTACTTATTACTGCAAGGATTCAATAAAGGTACTGTAGATAGCAATTTGTACATCAAAGTAGGAGAAGATCAAATTCTAATTGTGGAAGTGTATGTAGATGATATAATTTTTTGGTGGAAATGAAAGTATGTGTAAAAGTTTTGCAAATGAAATGTAGAAAGAATTTGAAATGTCAATGTATTGGAAATAAACTTCTTCCTTGGGTTACAGATCAATCAGACAGATAAAGGTATTTTCATTTCACAATCAAAGTATGTCAAGGAGATGTTAAAGAACTTTTGAATGGAAGATTCTAAACTAGTATGTACCCCTATGATAACTCGTTGCAAGCTGAGTAAGAATGATGAATATCCTAAAGCTAATCAGAGAAGGTATAGGTCAATGATTGGAGGATTGTTATATTTAACTACTACTAGACCGTATATTATGCATGTAGTTTGTCTTGTGGCTAGATTTCAAGTTCCTAGAAAGTCACATGTTACAATAGTGAAGAGGATATTCAGATATTTAAAGGGCACTCTAGATCATGTCTTGTGGTATCCAAAGGATAATGACTTTTCTCTAAGTGCTTATACAGATGCAGATTGGGCCAGTTGTGTAGATGATAGGAAAAGTACAAGTGGTGGTGCATTCTTTCTTGGAGGCAGAGTGGTGTCATGGTTAAGTAAGAAGCAGGATTCAGTATCTTTGTCTACTACAGAGGTAGAATACATGGCTATAGCATCTTGCTACAAACAAATGATGTGGATGAGGCAAACCTTGAAGGATATTAGAGTTCTATATTATGAACCTATTCCTATCTTCTGTGATAATACAAGTGCTATTAACATTTCAAAGAATTTGGTGATGCATTCAAGGACAAAACATATATCAATCTAGTATCACTTTCTGAGAGAGAAGGTTGTAGAGAATGAAGTGAAGCTTGAGTATGTGCTACAAAGGATTAGGTTGCTGATATATTTACCAAGGCTCTTCCTAAGGATACATTTGAGTATCTTTGAGAGAAGTTAGGGGTTATTGCCCCTCCCTTTTTGAACTAGATGCAGAAGGAAATGCATCAATCAAGTGGATTTCAAGATTCATTCATTATTCTGGAGTGATGTTGGAGGCTACATCTCAGGGAGAGCAGGTAGTGGTCATGATGGTTGTGGCAGTCAGGGGGAGTAAGTTCTAATGTTGGTTTCTTCTAAGGGGGAATATGATGAGCAGTAAAAGAAAAGGTGTGATAAAGCAGTGGTGAACAGGTACAAATATGAGAATGAGAAAGAGAAAGATGAAGCCCTTTTCCATTGATGTCAAAGTGGCAGAGAGAGCAATGTGAAAAAAAGTAGAGAAAGGAGAGTGTCATTTGTCATGAAAAGAGTATGAAGCTAAGGGGGAGAGAAAGACAAAGGAAATGAGTTGTTATGAAGCATAGTATTGATGGTGCATAGCCCACCATAGTAAATTTTGGTTTTATCATAGCAAATTTTAGTTTTTGTGCTCATTTTGAGCCTAGGGGGAGTTTTATTTTTATTAATGTTGTAATAAAGGTCAAATTATAGACCCCTCTTATTGTTTTGGAGTTACATTGTAGTGGAGTCTTAAGTTTACTTAAAATTAGGATAGTCTAATTTTAGACAGTCAATCTTTTATGGAGAAATAGTCAGTTTTTTTTGCTTTTATTGGTGGCTTTCCCATGATGGGGATATGGAGAACATGGATTATCATTGTAAAAAGATATATTATACCTCTCTCAGGTTGAGAAAGGTTGTTGTTGAAGATTTGAGGAGAAAGAAATACAGAAATCCACTATTTTTCTTCTTTTTTATTATTTTTCTTGTTTTTCCAGCACTAGTACGTACTCGTACAGTACTGTCATGGAGGGAATCGACTGAAATTGGGAAGAGAGCTATGCTAACATTGATTTTCACTTGTTTTGGAGGATTACCATTGTGGTTTAAAGATTTTATTCTTATTTTTCTGTTATTGGTTCAAAAATCTAGTTTTGAGGGTTTCTTAAGAAATCGATGGCTTTAGAGCCCATTCCATTCACACAATAACTAGATAATGGATGGAATGGATTCATTTTGTTGGTGTTTCTCTATTTTTGATGTTGCAGATGCAGTGGATTGGTGGTGAAGGTATGCCAGAGCAGATAGAGCCTAATATCATGTATTACGTACTTTTAACATTGGTAGATTAGTGGTTTGAAGAGAAGTTGATTTGGGTTGACCCAAGAACCCTAAAAATAGTGTGTACAGAGCATTTTCAACATGATTGATGACCTAGAGTAGTTTTTAGAAGCTTGGAGTAAGTTTCATAGTCATGTGCTATGTGGAGGAGGCCTAATTAGGCCTAATTACAACTGAAACACTCATGTTTTTAGGCATATGTTACAAAACACCCCCTATTGCATGTTTAATATGTAGTGTAACTCCCTAATGGGTATCCTAAAACCTAGTTTGTTCATGGCTATATCATGGATCTTTCTAGTTATGCCCCAAAAACCTCATTTCTAGGGCTAGTAGCAATATAGGGCTGTTACAAAGGAAAGACTAAAAGGTTATAGAATCAAAATTCTTAGGGCTCTTTAGTGTTCTCAGTCTACCAAGATAGAGTGTTTTAAGGTGTGATAGGAGTGGAGTATGTTGATTTTCTCATTTGCCTTTCATTTATGCATATTTCATCTTTTGACAACCATGAGCATTGAAGAGGAAATATGTCATGTTAGGACAGTCAACTTAGTGGGGTTTAAGAATCCTTTTGGTCTATCTTTGAGAGGTGCAAATTAGTTTTTTTAAGGAGATTTCAACTTCTTGAAGATTTGGTAAGTCCCCCCCATGCATTCAACTCATGTTGAGTTACCTTTCCAAGCCTTGAAACTAGGTATGAGAGTAAGAGGACAGTCTAAACTATGCAGGGCTAGTCAAGATATTAGTCCAAATTATAGTGAATCTTCCCCATGTTCTACATCAAGTGGTATCAGATCCAAGTTCAGGTTCTATTTGGGAAGAAAGAAGGAAGTTGAAGTGTGAAGGAGGAATAGTGCAAGATGCATCCAAGAGCCAGTCCAATCCTCACTAGAGAAGTAAGAATGTTGAAGGAATCTCAAGAAGGAGTCCTAGCTAGATTTGCATCCATTGAAGCAAACCTAAGAAGAGGTGGGGTCATTGAGGAAGAGAGTGACCAAGAGAATGAGGGTGAGAATGCAAGCCCTCAAGAGGGATCCAATGTGGAAGAGATGGATCCATATGATAGAAGGTTTATGAAGATGCTGCAGACTATGAAAGGAGAAGGCACTAATGTCAAAATGGAGTTGCCCATGTATGAGGGAAAAATGAATAGTGAGGAAGCATTAGATTGGATTGATGCCTTGGATAACTATTTTGAGTACAAGGAGATTCCAGAAGAGTAGAAGGTCAAATTGGCTAAGACCAAGTTGAAGGGGCCAGCATTGACATGGTGGAACTATGTTCAATCAGAAAGGTTAAGGCAAGGAAAAGCAAAAATTAGTTCATGGGAACAGATGGTGTCCAAAGTGAAGAGTCAGTTTCTTCCTAAGGATTATGCAATTCAAACCTTTAGGAGATTACAGAATCTAAAACAAAAAGACATGGATGTTATAGCCTATACTGAAGAATTCCACAAGCTAACCATGAGGACAAGGCACACTGAAGATGAAGTTGAGAAAATTGCTAGGTATATCAATGGGCTTAGGCTCAATATTTAGAATGAAATCAGTCTAGCCACCCCTAGAAATGTGGAAGAATGCTTCCAATTGGTAGTGAGGGTAGAAGAAAAGATAAAAAGGAGATAAGAATAGTAGACTAGGGGCAGAGGAAAGAGTTTCAGAGGTAGAGGGAACTTTGGTGCAAGAGGACAGTCCCAGAAACAGCAAGGGGAATCAAGTTGCAGAAATAAAGAGAATCAAGAATCAAGAGGTGAGTCAAATGAAAGAGGCAGCTTTAGAGGAAGAAGATCAAATAGTAGAGGAAGGTTTGGTGGCCAAGGTAGAGGATCAAACACTTTCTCAGGCAAATGTTGGGTAAAAGTACAAAGGTGTGTCACACTTTTATAAAGGAAACGACCAACATTGATCCAACTTTTAAACTTGAATCACTAAAAAGTGACATATATGTTTTGAATTTTGAAATGATGTAAACTAATAAAATATTTATTTTTTAGTATATTTTATGTTTGTATTTTTTTGAAAAAATCTTTATATAGTAAAAAAAAATTCTTCAATTTTTTTGTGTGTATTTATAACTTGAAACTTTAGTGCATGGCTATTTTTTTTTCCAATTCTGATAAATATATATTTTTAAATAAATATTAAAATGTGTGTGTATTAGTCGATAAGGGCATGGTTCGGTGGTTAAGTCGCTCGGTTGTAGTGGTGGCCACCAAAGTTCAAACCCCTGCTGGGCCAATGAGCTCATAGGATTTACGCCTTCGTTGGGCCAATAAACTCGCGGGTTTGAAGTGTTCTTGGTAGGGGATGAGGTCCCCTGTGTTGTGGCCTCACCGGTTCATAGCTCTGGGCAAAAGAATTACTTTGGAGCTGGAGGGCGTGTCACACCAGCATCACTGGTCACGTTAAAAAGTTTACCAGGTGCATTATCTTTAAAAAAAATGTGTGTGTATTAAAATGTAGTTGTTTCCATTTGACATCAACTTTCATATTAACTATTTATCTAAATTAGAAAAAAAATTATATCATCTTGATATAGATTCTTTTATTTAGTGCATCATATTTTTTTCAATTTTTTTAATAAATTTTACTATTTTTCCTTGACATGGTAATTGACCTAATGTTTTGTGTTGATAACATACTTTTAGTAAAAATAAAAAGGAAAATATAAATAATAATTAAACTATATATATATATTTGAAAACTAAACTTATAGATCTATAAAAGGGTATTTTTATATTTTAAAAAAAATGTTATTTACATGAGTAGAAGTTGTTGAAATATCAAGTTTTTCAAATAATTTTATTTTTTTGGTAAATTGGCCTCATTGTGGTGAAACATATGCATTTAGCCAAAAAAATTAGTTGGAAAAGTTGTGGACATATCTAACTTAGCTAGAATGAATCTTACAAGATCATATGTTTGACCAAAATTGATTTTTAGTTAGAAATATTAAAATTCACTTGTGCTGATAAGTTGGCTAAAAGTGTGACACAACTTTGTGCTTTTACCCTCATTACAACTATCATCAGTTTGGACATCCTGCATTCAAGTGCCTAGAGAAGCAAGCATCAAGTTCTCAAGGAGGTGAACGAAGAACCCAAATAGTGCATGAAGAAGATAGTGAAAGTGTCAATTCACCACTTTAGCCTATTGCTCCTAAGAGAGGTGATGCATTGATGTTAAGGAGGACACTCCTCAAGCTGCCAACAACCAAGGAGCCTTCACAAAGGAAGTCATTGTTAAGGACAACTTGCAATTCACATGGCAAAGTATGTAAGGTAGTTGTTGATTCAAGATCCACTGATAATCTAGTCTCTTTGGAAATGGTAGAAAAGCTGCATTTGAAGAAGATTCCTCACCCCACACCCTACAAGGGGTCATGGTTGAATAAGGGGTAGAAAGTCTTAGTAAATGAATAGGCATGGGTGGAGTTCAACATTGGTGGTTACAAGGATAAGATCCTTTGTGACATCATCCCTATGGATGTTTGTCACCTATTGCTAGGTAGACCCTGGCAACATGACAGAAAGAGAAAACATGATGGTCAGAAGAACATTTATGTGATAGAGAAGGATGGAGTCTCATTCTCATTAACACTCCTTCCTGAAGAAGAATTTGATAAGAAGATTGGGTTTAGCATCATGGTGGTAGGAGAGGAGTTTTTACAAACAATGAAAGATGAAGGACAAGGATTTGTAATAGTGATCAGACTTAAGACTAACTCTGATGCAACAACAAATAAGGTGGAAGACATACCTAGTGAAGTTCAATCTTTGTTGGACAAGTATAAGGACATAGTGGTAGATGAGCTGCGAAGTTCATTCCCTCCCATGAGAGACATCAGCCATCACATAGACCTAATACCTAGTGCTAGTCTACCTAACAAGGATGCATACAAGCTAACCCCACATCAGAATGAAGAGACCAAAGCACAAGTCCAAGAATTGTTAGACAAGGGACTCATCAAAGAGAGTTTAGGTCCATGTGTAATTCCTATTGTATTAGCACCCAAGAAAGGTGGAGAGTGGAGGATGTGTACTAACTCAAGGGCCATAAACAAGATCACAATTAGATATAGGTTCCCAATCCCAAGAATGGAGGACCTAATGGATTGTTTAGGAGGTGCATGTTACTTCTCAAAGATTGATCTCAAGAGTGGATATCACCAAATCAGGATAAGGGAAGGAGATGAATGGAAGACTGCCTTCAAAACCAATGAGGGACTCTATGAATGGATGGTAATGCCTTTTGGACTCTCAAATGCTCCTAGTACATTCATGAGGTTAATGAATGAGGTCTTGAAACCTTTTATTGGGAAGTTTGTAGTTGTCTATCTAGATGATATTCTTGTGTTCAGTAAAACAAAAGAGGAGCACTTGCAGCACCTTGACATGGTTCTGCAGAGGTTGAATGAGGAGAAGCTGATGATAAACCTCAAGAAGTGTGAGTTTATGAAAGAAGAGCTAGTCTACCTTGGTTTTGTCATCCCTAAAGGCACATTGAAGATGGATCCTTCCAAATTTGAAGCTATTCTTAGCTGGCCAATTCCAAAATCAATAGGAGAGGTAAGAAGTTTTCATGGTTTGGCTAGATTTTATAGGAAGTTTATCAAAAATTTCAGTCATATTTGTTATCCTATTCTTGACACCATTAAGGGAGATAAGAAAAGAAAGTTTCAATGGATTGAAGAGGCAGCACAAAGCTTTGAATACCTGAAGAAGAGAGTGGCACAATAGACCATACTTGCTTTACCTAACTTTGGCAAAGTCTTTACAATGGAATGTGATGCCAGTGGAGCAGCCATAAGTGTAGTCCTGAGCCAAGAAGGCAGGCCAGTAGCTTTCTTTAGTGAAAAGCTCAATGAGGCCAAGAGGGGGTACTCTTCATAGGATTTGGAGCTTTATGCATTAGTATAGTCCCTAAGGAAGTGGAGACATTACCTCTTACCCAAAGAATTTGTAGTCTTCACAGACAGTCATGCATTGAGTTTCTTGAACAACCAAGACAAGTTGAGTCATAGGCACATCAAGTGGGTGCAGTATTTGTAGAGTTATACATTCACAATCAAGCATAAGAAGGGCCAGGCTAACAAGGTAGTTGATGCACTAAATAGGAGATCAGTCCTAGTGCATGAAGTATAACTTTAGAGTGTGGGTTTGGAAGCACTAAAGGACATGTATGCTGTTGATCCAGATTTCAAGGATGCATATTCCTTTTGCCAACAATTTCAAGGTACTTTCCATGAACAATTTTCTGATTTCTTGTTGCAAGATGGACTATTATTCAAGGAAGCTCAGTTATGCATCCCTAGATGCTCTATGAGGACAAATCTCATAAGGGAGAAGCACTATGGAAGTCTTGGAGGACACTTGGGCATAGACAAGACACTTGATTAGGTAAGAAGGTTTTAGTTTTGGCCTAAGATGCATGCTAATGTCAGAAAATTTGTTGAGTCTTGTGGAGTTTGCTAGAGACCCAAGGGCTCTAGTTCCAATGCAGGCCTATATCAGCCTCTTCCAATTCCTAGCAGACCTTGGGAGCATCTTAGCATGGATTTTGTGTTAGGCCTACCCAAAACTCAGAGGGGAGTTGATAGTGTTTTTGTAGTTGTGGATAGATTTAGCAAGATGGCACACTTTATTCCTTGCAAGTGCACAAGTGATGCATTTAACATTGCAAGTCTATTCTTTAAAGAGATAGTTAGAATACATGGAATGCCCCTCACCATTGTTTCAGACAGAGATTCAAAGTTTATAGGCTACTTTTGGAGAACCTTATGGAGAAAACTTGGAACCAACTTGACTTTTAGCTCTACCTATCACCCACAAATAGATGGGCAGACTAAAGTAGTCAATAGATCATTGGGGAATTTACTTAGATGTCTTACAAAAGAACATGGACAACAATGGGATCTTGTTATCCCATAGACAGAGTATGCTTACAATGACTCCATTAATAGGAGCATAGGTAAGAGCCCTTTTGAGCTAGTGTATGGATTGAACCCAAGAGGTATCTTTGAGTTAAGAGATTTGAGAGGAGTAGAGAAGAGAAGTGCTAAAGGAGAGGAGTTTTCTATGGCCATGAAAGACATCCATGATCAAGTTAGAAAGCAACTCAAGAAGAGTGTTGAAACTTACAAAAAGCATGCAGATTTGAAAAGGAGGAATGTTTAGTTCAAAGTTGGCGATCTAGTACTTACACATCTCAGAAAAGAGAGGTTACCTAAGGGAAAGTACACTAAGTTTTTGATGAAGAAGATTGGGCCATGCAAGGTGGTCCACAAGCTTGGGGAAAATGCATATGAGATAGAACTCCCTCATGGAGTTGCTATCTCACCAATCTTTAATATTGCTGACTTGTATCCTTTCAAGGAGTCTTTGGATGCAGGTACATGTGTTCATGAAGGTGATGATGCTAGTTGGGTTAAAGATCTTCCTCCTGCTAATCCAGTCAAACTTGAAGCCATTCTAGACACCAAAGAAGTCAAGAGGACAAGGCATAAGGTTTATAATGAATACTTGGTGAAGTGGCAAGGTCTTCCCCATGAAGATGCCACATGGATGACAGCTGAAGACATTGCAAAGCATGGAACAATAGTCCCTGATCTAATCTCAAGTGGAAGCTGAGATCTTTCTCTCCTTGGGTGTATGGTGCAGAGCCCACCGTAGTAAATTTTGGTTTTATAATAGCAAATTTTGGTTTTTGTGCTCATTTTGAGCCTAGGGGGAGTTTTATTTTTATTAATATTGTAATAAAAGTCAAATTATAGACCACTCTTATTGTTTTGGAGTTACATTGTAGTGGAGTCTTAAGTTTACTTAAAATTAGGACAGTCTAATTTTAGACAGTCAGTCTTTTCTGGAGAAACAGTCATTTTTTTTTGCTTTTATTAGTGGATTTCCCACGATGGGGATATGGAGAATGTGGATTCTCATTGTAAACAGATATATTATACCTCTATTAGGTCAAGAAAGGTTGTTATTGAATATTTGAGGAGAAAGAAATACAAAAATCTACTATTTTTATGCTTTTTTACTGTTTTTTCTTGTTTTTCCAGCACTAGTACGTACCTGTATGGTACTGTCATGGAGGGAATCAACTAAAATTGGGAAGATGGCTATGTGAACATTGATTTTCACTTGTCTTGGAGGATTCCCATTGTGGTTTAAGGATTTTATTCTCATTTTTGTGTTATTGGTTCAAAAACCTAGTTTTGAGGGTTTCTTAAGAAATTGATGGCTTTAGAGCCCATTACATTCACACAATAACTAGATAATGGATGAAATGGATTCATTTTGTTGGTGTTTCTCTATTTTTGATGTTGTAGATGTAGGGGATTGGTGGAGAAGGTCTGTTAGAGCAGATAGAGCCTAATATCATCATGTATTAGGCACTTTTAACATTGGTAGATTAGTGGTTTGAAGAGCAGTTGATTTGGGTTGACCCAAGAACCTTGAAAATAGTGTATGCATACCATTTTCAACATGATTGAATCCTTGGAGTAGTTTTTAGAAGCTTGGAGTAAGTTTCATAGTCATTTTCTATGTGGAAGAGGCCTAATTAGAACTAATTACAGCTGAAATAGTCATGTTTTGAGGCATATGTTACAAAACACCCCCTACTGCATGTTTAATATGTGGTGTAACTCCCTAATGGGTATCCTAAAACCTAGTTTTTTCATGGGTATCTCATGGATCTTTCTAGTTATGCCCCAAAAACCTCATTTCTAGGGCTAGTAGCAATATAGGGCTGTCACAAAGGAAAGACTAAAAGGTTATAGAATCAAAATTATTGGGGCTCTTAAGTGTTCTTAGTCTACCAAGATAGAGTGATTCAAGGTGTGATAGGAGTGGAGTAGTTTTATTTGCTCATTTGCCTTTCATTTATGCATATTTCATCTTTTGACAACCATGAGCATTGAAGAGGAAATCTATTATGTTAGGACAGTCAACTTAGGGGGGTTTAAGAATCCTTTTGGTCTGTCTTTGAGAGGTGCAAATTAGTTATTTTAAGGAGATTTCAACTACTTAAAGATTTGTTGAGTCTCCCCCATGCATTCAACTCATGTTGAGTTACCTTTCCAAGCCTTGAAACCAGGTATGAGAGTAAGAGGACAGTCTAAACTATACAGGGTCAATCAAGATAGCAATCCAAATTATAGTGAATCTTCCCCCTGCTCTGCATCAATTGAGGATGTTTTTGCCTTGATGGGTTTTCACATTATGTGTTGCCATCAATGACAAAGGGGGAGATTGTTGTAAGTATGTACAGTTAGTGTTGTCATTGATGTCAACATGTTAGCTTGGTGTTGTCATTTGTCTCAACTAGTTGATCAAAGATGAATATGTTGTAATGGTATGAGCTATTTGGTTGAAGAGGTGCTGAAGATGTTAAGAATATGTTTTTGTTGGTTGGTTTCCAAGTACTTTGAGAAAATTTGATTAATAGAGGAAACCGTGTGTTGAAGTGGCATTTTGGCTTATAGAGTAGTGTTCTAGTTTTGCTCCACATTTCCTCTATGTTGAAGATCTATATTTACGATTTGGATATGTTGTTCAAAGATGTTAAGAGATGTTATATTTTGAATTTGGTTTTCTGGTTCATTGAGTAGAGGAAGTTATGTTCACCAGTGTGTGGACTATGTTTCTGAGTGTTGCAGAACTGTCTGGGATAAACTATTTTTCTCCACATTTCTACATAGATTTTTTTCTAGTGTTGTGGTACTAGATTTGTGTTTATAATACTTATATATTGCTTCAATTCAAGTTTTTCATGGTTTGGTACTCTGCAAGCTGATTTCTTGAGTTGCAGTGTATGACAGAGTTGTTTGAGTGCTCTAGTGTGAACTTTTGTCAGGTGAAAGTTGTTGTGAAAGGATTTGTTGGTTTTCAGGTGCTTGTGGATGCCTCTAGATCATGTTCAAGCTTGGTGCGTGGTCTGTGAGTTATCTTTTGATCTGTGAGGAAGCATGTACTTAAAAGTTCATAGTGTTAACACAAGTTTGGTCGACTTGGTTGTTTACACTACGTGTTGTTGTCCTTTGGTGATTGTGGAAGCATTGAGTAACATGTAAGAGTGGATTTAGGTATGAGCTAAGGTGTGGTGTGGTCCGCATTCACTCCTTTCCACCACGGGTATGTTTAGGTCTAGACCTAATTTGAATTTTTTGGGTTAAGGTGATTTGCCAACCTTGGAGAATGCTCTCAAGGTTGAATACAAAATAAATAAATTTCAAAGGATCATGGTTGAGGGTGCGTGCAATGGATGTGATGTGAATAACAGTGTGGTAGAATGTGTGGTGCAGTACAATCTTTCATGTGTTAGATTACTAGATGTAGTGAGCAAAAAGTGTCTACAATTCTTCAATGTGACTATGAAGGTGTTGATGGTGTTGCGGTGGAATTCCCTGTTGCATTGAGATAGTTTTCTCCTTGTAACAATCTTCTCTATCTTCTTCTATATTGGGCAATGAGCCCTTTGGTAGTGAGCCTATTATTTTTTAGTATTGTTATTACTTTATACTGTGAGCTAATCCTCACCATGGTTTTTCCATGTAAATCTAGTTTTCTCTTCTGTTTGATGTTGATTTGATTTAGTTTCTGTTATTTTCTTTCTTGCTTAATCATCATAACAATTTAAGGGTTAATTGAATTGATGTGGATCTAAATGTGTTTGATTGTTTTGAAATTATAAGTTACAATTGATTCACCCCACCCTCTCAATTGTCTTGTGCATTCAACAAGGTTATTGTGGATGGATCCCACATGCACCTATAGGTCCAAACAGAACATTCCCAGCTGCCACAAATTCTAAGAACTACTTTGTCAAAGTTTGGTAGTTGTTTGCTTTGAGGGATCTTAAGTGACTTTGTTGGTAGCTTGCAGCCTAGAATGACTTGGACACTTGGTTCACAAAATGAGACTTCCCCCAGTATTTAACTGCCCACCTCGACATTTTGGTATAGTCAATTCAGCCCCATGAGTTGTGGAATGCAAAATTTCACTCCTAGCACCTTTCCATTGCATGAAACTGAAGCATTTTGCATGAATGCATTTAATTTCAACATGGTCAAATGGATTGGATTTGACCAAAACTTGGAGAAGTTATTGTGAAAGGACCCCATGTACACTTGTAGGTCCAAATGAAACATTCCCAACTACCATGAATTTCGAGAACTACTCCATCAAAGTTTGGCAATTGTTTGCTCTTAGGGATCTTAAGTGACTTTGTTGGTAGCCTACAACCCGGAATGAGTGAGACACTTGGTGCATTAATAGAGATCTCCCCTAGCATTTGCCAGCCCACCCCAATGTGTTGGTGCAGTCAGTTTGGCCCCACAATGAGCATAAAGAAAAATATGGCTCCTAGCAAGGTTTTGTTGCATGCCACTAATGCATTTTACATGAATGCATTTAATTTGGCATGATCAAATAGATTGGATTTGACCAAAACTAGGAGAGGTTATTGTGGATGGATCCCATATGCACCTATAGGTCCAAACAAAACATTCCTAGCTACCACTAATTTTGAGAATTGCTTTGTCAAAGTTTGGTAGTTTTTTGCTCTTAGGGTTCTTAAGTGACTTTGTCGGTAGCTTGCAACCTGGAATGATTGGGACACTTGGGCCACAAAATGAGACCTCCCATAACATTTACCCACCCACTCTGATGTGTTGACATAGTATGTCTGGCCCCATGAGCTATGGAATGCAAAATTTTATTCCTAGCACCTTTCCACTGCATGGAACTGAAGCATTTTGGAACAATGTGTTCCTTGCCACCAAAGGCAAATGAAATTGATTTAAAAAATTGAAGTAGGTATTTGTAGGTGTACTTGACATACACCTATAAATGCAAAGAAGATGTTCATAGGTGTCCTAGTTTGATAGAATAGTCGGTCCAGAGTTTGACACCTTTTTTTGTCTTAGGGCTCTTGAGAGATTGTCTGTGTTCGATGTAGCCGATAATGACCAGTAGGCTTTGCCACTAAAAAGACACCTCCCCTTTCATTGACCCACCCACCCCAATTCTTTGGCACATCTACTTCAACCCCACAAGGTATGGAATGAAAAATTTCACTCCTAGCACCTTTCTAGTAGATGAAACTAAACTAAAAGCTATGTTTTAATCTTCATTCTAGGTCTTTTCTCTACTCTCCTTAGGTTGATATGGTGTTCTCACTTGATCCAATGTGTTCTAATTACATCCATCAAAGCATAAAGGATATTAGAATTTTTTCAGATGTTGTAGTTACAATTGCCCTGATAGACATGTATACAAAGTGGCAGGTGTAAAGAAAATGTAGAAAGGTGAAATGAGGATATGCAAATCATGCCAAATCTCTCTCTCTCTCTCTCTCTCTCTCTCATTTTGCCAGAGAAAGACAAATGCATAGTCAACATAGGTAATGAGAAATTTGCATAAGATTTATAAGAGAGTTGTTATCACATGTATTTACATAATTTCTATTGTGAATTGTATCTAACTTCACTCACTGATTGGCGAGTGTGAGAAAACAAATCTACTTGAAGGTAATGAAGGACAAGAAGGTAAAGTTTATGAGGCAATGTAACTTTAGCCCTCACATTTCTTGAAAATTGTACAAGGAACACATCCATTATCATTGATAGCAAACATGTACACATCCATTATCTATTATAAGATGAAAACATAGTTTATCCATTTGTATGAGAAAGTAAGGGATATATAAACTTTCAAGCAAATGCAATTGGCATGTGTAAAACCAAATTCCATAACCTTTGGATGCATCCTCCTTTCCTATGCCAAATTAGGATCTTTGGAATGCCTCAAAGAAATGTGTTGATGGTGTTTTTAGTACACAACAACATAGGTAAGATATTAGATACCTCACCTCTCTTGAAAGGAATCCTATCCTAGATAGGACTGCCCCAAGGTTTATACAGCTAGGTCTTAGCTCACAAGATAACTTAGTGGATATGTGTTTAGCTATACCAACAAAGGGGACTTACATGCAATGCAAACAAACTTTAGTGCATTAGGGTTTGGTTGCACATGACCTTGACTAGTTTTATGATTTGACAATGCATAAACAAACTAATGTGTATACTCATATTGCTAAAAGATATGTGATTTCAACCTACAACTAGCAATCTACTAACTTGCATTCACTAAGTATAAATTTTGTGACAACACTTTGCAAGTTTATGAAACCTAATCTAATAAGATCTGATAAAGAAAATGCAAAAGAAAAGGGAGAGAGATAAGGGATAAGAAATCCTATAGACAACTGCAAAAATGATCAACTAACAGATAGATAGATTCCCAAAAACAAACAAATCTCTATTTAACTAGGTAGCCCACAATGCTGTAGAGATTGTGCAATATTCTAAGGAAACATAAGGGTTTTCAAATCGTGAAAGATTCATTCAACACTCAATCCCTAGTGCAGTTCAATGAACTTATACAATCAAACTTAGCTCATATGAAATATGCCCAGACTAACCATGCACAATGACATACAATCAACAAGCTATCAATGGTATGGACAAGAAATCATCAAATATCTAAATAATTAACCATAAAAGCAAATAAATAATTAATTGGAAAGGTGAAGAAGAACCATGATAACCATATCCAATCAACAAAATGAACTCAAATGGGAGAGGCAAATGAAATTATGTTTGTATTGATTTAGAAAAATGGCAAAGTTTCAACAATTCCTTCTTTAGTGCTTCCCTTATATTACAATGAGAGAGGTTGCCTTTATATAAAGAGGCAAGCATATAAATTTTTTCAATGGACGGTGGAGATTAACTCAACACCAATGGTCTATATTACATGGCATTTAATTTGGGTCAGTGGGTAGTTACAATCCTGGATTTGCTTTTATCTTGTAGGAAAAAGACAAAATTACAACTTTTTAGCTCATGAGAACAAGATGAAATAGCAACTTTTTGAGTTGTCTAATGAGACAAATGACTTTTCCAATGTGTTGACTATTCAAGAGGAGTATGTGGCACATTTTTTATGAAGACATATCCAA
This sequence comes from Cunninghamia lanceolata, assembly GCA_027924645.1. Lineage (NCBI taxonomy): Eukaryota > Viridiplantae > Streptophyta > Pinopsida > Cupressales > Cupressaceae > Cunninghamia > Cunninghamia lanceolata. The sequence goes on from BSBN01001480.1 coordinate 3,020,625, forward strand.
CTGGCTGCTTGTTGGATCAACATTGCATGACTGGATGACTGGGACAGCTGTGAACATGTCTTGGACATTGAATTGGATCTGCAGGAACAACAATGATGTAGGCATGATCTTTAGTGTCTTCTAGCTCCTGAGACTTATCTCCATCATCTTGGGCATCATACTAACTTCCGTTTGTAGATGCAACAACAATTTGGTTGATAAAGTGATGATTCTTCATGTTCAAGTCAGCAATGTATCTCTGTGTGTTCATCCTTCCAAGACAGCTCCAACAAGCTCCCTTTGTCCTCTTAGACCTATAATTGGCAATGCCAAGCATCAACTGCATCATAAAAAATCATGTTCCATCAATATAGATCAAAATATGTCTATTTGCATCCATGGATCACTCAGGGACAGCTCAAAATCAATGTTGCTTCCTTATGAACAATTTCACAAATCCAATATTTTCCAATGATTTTCTAAGTTTTTTCATAATTTTGGACTACCCATTTCGCATGTATGGTGAACTAGGATTTTTTGTGGCCATTTGGAGACATTTATTTCATGTTTTTAGACCATTTTTTGCAAAATGAGGGATTTTTGGGGTCAACAAGATATTCATGTGCAGGGGCATTAATTTGATACAAAACATGTCCAAAATCCACACTAACATGATAAACATGTTTATCATGATGCAATAGATTGATATGCAGATCAAATTTGTCAATTAAATTCAGTTTGCACCCTTAAAATGAGTTTTTAGCCCAATTTATCAAAAAGCAGGGATTTTGAGGTCAACAAGATATATCCTGTGGACGTCATTTTTAGTTCCAGCTCTTCCAAAGGGTTTAGTGGGATTTTGTCTGCAACAAGATGGTGGGGATTTTAGTATCAATAGGATATGTGCAATGGAGTGCAATTTTAGCACTAACCCCTTTGAGTACTTATGGTGGGAGTTTGGATAGCAATTGGATTGCGGAGATGTTAATGGTAATAGGATATATCATGTTGAAGTTGATTTCTACGCAAAACTCAATGAAAGCTTCCAGTGGGGATTTTAAGTGCAAGTGGATCAGTGGGATTTTCAATGCTAATAGGATATATCTTGTTGAAATAGATTTTAGCACATATCCTGTTGAGCATCTTTTTAGTGCTAAGTGTTTAAAGTGGTTCAAAAGGGAAACTCTGATGTACCGGACATATCCGGTTGGATGAATTTTTAGCGCTATTTGGTTGAAGTGGTTTTTAGAATTGAATGGTGTGCAAAGGGGCCAACACTAATATCTAGTGAAATAGGATGTTTGAGATAGGTCCCAGATCCATGGGATTTAACATGCAAATTCTATATTTTTGAGGATCCACCATATTTCAGACTTAACCAAATTTTCAGGGTTTCAGGGCTTCAGCCTTAGCCAATTTGAGGGCTTTGGGAACATGCATAAGGGTGAAAGCACAAGGACCTTTTAGTGAAATGTTGTGGATTTTGACATGATTTTGCAATTTTAAGGCATGGAAACTAGGAATTCCAACATGACACATCTTGTAGTAGCAATTCCAAGGACTATATCCAGTGACATAGGATTTTGAAGCAAACTGCAGTAACACCCACTTTTAGCACACAAGGCAACAAATGTCTATTTATTAAGCACAAACCCAATTAGGACTCCCCCAAATCAATCATGAAAAGCATCAAACAACTTCAAACATGCTAAATACTCAAGTTTGAAACAAATCCTGCATTGTAAGCACCATTTCACTTTCTCATCATCATAAGGAAGAAAGGATGAGACTCCAAGCCAAAGAAAAAAGAGGGGGTCCCCATTTGGCGAAATTGGGCGTGTGTGTAGGGCACAACAAAATTCTATCTCATGGAATGCAATGATTGCAATATATATGCACAAAATGGATTTTTTCAAAAAGGCTTTAGAAACTTTCAAGCAAATGCAATTGGTGGTTGTAAAGCCAAATTCCACAACCTTAGCCAGCATCCTCCTTGTCTATGCCCATATGGGATCTTCAGAATAGGGCATGGACATCCATCAAAGCATAAAGGATATAGAAATTTCATTAGATGTTGTAGTTGCAACTACCCTATGAGACATGTATGCAAAGTGATGAAGCATAGACAAGGTAGGTGAACTGTTTGACATGATGCCTCAAATAAATGTTGTCTCATGGAATGCAATGATTGCAAGATATGCACAAAATGGTTTTTTGATAAGGCTTTAGAAACTTTCAAGCAAATGCAATTGGAGGGTGTAAAGCTAAATTCCACAACCTTAGCCAACATCCTCCTTGTCTATGCCCAAATATGATCTTTGGAATAGGGTATGGACATCCATCAAAGCATAAAGGATATGGGGATTTTGACAGATGTTGTACTTGCAACTCCCCTAGGAGACGTGTATGCAAAGTGTGGAAGCATAGATAAGGCACATGAACTATTTGACATGATGCGTCAAATAAATGTTGTCTCATGGAATGCAATGATTGCAAGATATGCACAAAGGCTTTAAAAACTTTCAAGCAAATGCACAAAACAAACTTTCAAGAAAATGCAATTGGTAGATGTAAATCCAAATTCCACAACCTTATCCAACATCCTCCTTGCGTATTCCAAAATGGGATCTTTGGAATAGGGTATAAACAACCATCAAAGCATAGAGGATATAGGAATTTTGTCACATGTTGTATTTGCAGTTGCCCTTGTAGACATGTATGAAAAGTGTGGAAGTATAGACAAAGCATGTGAATAGTTTGGCATGACACCTCAAAGAGATTCCATCTCATGGAATGCAATGATTGCATGATATGCAAAAAATAGATTTTTGAAAAGGCTTTATAAAATTTCAAGCCAATGCAATTGGCACGTGTAAAACCAAGTTCCATAACCTTTGCAAGCCTTCTCCCTTCTTGTGCCAAATTAGGATGTTTGGAATAGGGTATGGACCATAGAAGCATATATCTTTAAAATATCCCAATATATTATGATATATCTTTTCTCAACAAGGTTCCTGACATTTTCATGAAAATATCATGATTTTTCCAAAATATATTTGACCATGACTTTGACCAAAATTTTCACCAATATATTACAAAATTATTAGTGATATATCATTGGTAATATCACAATAAATTAGCTTTTTCTCTATATAAGCATCAAACTTGTAATTTCTAGATCATTCTTCTCTTGACCTTCTATAAATGGGATATACACCTTGAATGGTGTAAGTAGTTGTTAAGATTTCAAGGTGTTATTACTATATAGCAGTTAGATTTGTTGCAAAGGGGTTGTTGGTGCCTGCTGCTAGTTCAGGTTTCAAATATTCATCTGTAGGCACTCTTCAAAAAATCAAAAAAATTTCAAGTCTGTCGGCCTTCATTTTTCATGCATGTATCTTTGTATATGCATTGTTGTTTGTATGTACATTTGAATGTGCAAGTGCGAATGTACATTGGCGGGCCTGAAAACTAAGTCAAATCAGCTTCAAAAGGTGCAAAAAATTGGTTGTATGCATCTTTGTATGCATATCGGGCTTGTATGTGCAATTCCGGGCATGAAAAGTGGATGTACATTGAAGATTCCGTCGCAGATCCCTGGAATATTCCATGCTTGTATGTAAGGGTTTGCATGTATATTTTGCATGTATGTTTGATATGCAATGGGTAGATACAATGGCGATATGCAAAGGAAACATACATCACCAAGATACAAAGGCAGAATGTACATCGCAAAGATACAAAGGTGATGTACAAGGTGCACATACAAAGGAAATATGCAAAGTCAATGTGCAAGGGTCATATACAAAGCCTGGGGCCCACCAATTGCATACAAATGCGATTGTATGTTTGCACATGCAATCGAACATACAAGGGAATATGTAATCCTAATATACAAAGCCTGGACCCAAAATGAATATACATTCTAGCTGATAAAGGCAGAATTCTGATTGTATATATGTTTCGATTGTATATTCGCAGTTGTATATTCGAATATACAAGGCCGATATACAAAGAATGAAGATACAACGCCCAGACTCGATGGTGCTTTCAAATTTGTTTCATAGTGATTTGGGGTCCGCGGTATGTATATTGCATGTTGTACATGCAATGTATAAAGCAATATACAAAGGAAGGAGATGCAAGCCAGACCTGACTGCGATTTCAAATTGATTCATAAGGATTTGGGGTCTGCCTTGTATGTGGCGATTGTATGTATATACAATCTCATGTGCAACTGCAAATACAAAAGAAGATAAAATGGATCGTCGGTGAAGATGTAAGTGCTTAGCGATGGAGATTCAATCAGATGCTGCCATGTGTCCGGAAGCGGTTGTATGTATATGCTTTTGCATATACAAAAATTTGAAAGTGAATTTGGGTGAAAAAGTAAAAGGTTTTTTCTATGCAGGGAAAAGTCAGTGATGGAAACATGATCTCACTGGTGGTGGACTTTTCAAAGATGCCAACATGGATTTTCAACCTGTATGGGCAGATTTTGACTGTCGATCTTGCATATTTGGAGCCCGATTTTGTGGCTGACTTTGAAGGATGAAATGAGTGTCTGTTGGCGCATTTTTTTTATGCATTCATTCCACAGTCAACTGACCTTGCTGCATGGTGATGGAAAAAACATCACATCTGTTTGTTTGCTCAAGGTCTAGGTTGCTTCTGCCGGTAGTTTTCAGTATGGATCTGACTGCTTCAACTACTTAATTTATTAAAGATCTGATTATTTCGTTGAAAATCTTAAGAGGATGATCTATGCATTTATGAAGTTGGTCAGTGTGTAGGTGGCCAGAAGCTTGTGTGCTCCTTGAAAAAGGAATCCATGGCCATTCTACAGGGGTTTGAAGACTTGGGCCTTTTTTTTTTTGGAAAAAATAATGAAGATCAGAGCATTTCTTGGTTGTTCTATCTCTTTTGGAGTTTATGAGTTGCATTTCAATGCACCTTGCACATATGTCCAGTTTCATGTCATTTCTATATGATAAATACTTTATTGCATGTGTTTTAACTGTTTGTCTCCATTTTCTATATGTATCCCTTCTTTTGAATCTGGTTGCTAAGGGTTCCTCAGATTCTAGAATATAGATTTTTTGTATTGCATGCTTGATCTCTAACTTCCATTCAAGGAGTGGATTAAATTGTTTTAGGTTAAGTATGAAGAAGAATGTATGTCATCTGGGATATGTGTAAGTAGAGGTAGATAAATACTCAGTCTTGGGTGGTGTTTGTAAGGCAAATACCAGTCTTAACCCCTTGAAACTTGAATCCCAGTGCAAATCATTCTCTTGTATATGTCTAGTTGACTCCTTGCCCTGAGATAGGCACCGGTCTACCCTTGTGTAGTAGTTATGATCCAAAACCCCCTGTCTTGCCTCCAAAACATAAATTCAAATCCTTTCAAAATTCCAACCTGTTATTTTGTAGGAGTAGAAATAGGACCCTTGCATACTCTCATTCCTAACTAGTCAGATATGTCCAAGAACAATGCCAACCTTGTGATTTATCACACAAATCTTGGTCCAAACATGAGAGTATTCTGCTTGTCATTGTAAAGCTAAATCTTTCTGTCATTGGGTGAGTCAAAGTTAAATCTTTAGCTATAGGGATACCCCCCTTGGTGCGGCAGAACCAGAAGTGAAGGGGAGGCAGCTCACGCAACCTCCTGTATTTGTTGGTTGAATATGCCCGTGCATTGGAACTGGCAAACCCTCTACCAATCCAAATACCAACAAAATGGTGACTCTGCTGGGGAGTTGATTTGAAAGTGTTATATTCTTGCCCATCCGAGTCACCAAAAAAGTGATGACTCTACTGGGGAAAGAGTCGAATAGTGTGAAATCATTGCTGCATATCCGGAGTTTTCATGTGAATAATGGTGCTCTGCTGGCGGATGAACTCAGAAAAATACTTGTCATGTGATAAGCTTTCAGTTATTTGAAAATTTTATCCTCTTTGGAGAGGTGGCGACTCTGCAAAAAAGTTCTCAATGCACATGAAAGGCTAATGTATGTTGTTATGATCTAAAAATATTTTGTTCAAGACTTCAGCATCTGGATGAGAAAAGGTAGACGGTTTCTTCCCACTTGTAGTTGTTGTTTTATTGCATAAGTTAAATGCCAGGGGGAGGCCTTAGATCTTAGGCAGACATAAGATGTCTAAGATTGAAATTTTCATGAATCCAAATATGTATGCACCCATACTCAACCAAGAGGGGGATGAAGTGTTGTGTAAAAAAATTGAAGAGATAAAGAATAGGTTGATATCCTTAGAGGCTCGACAAGCTCAGTTAAAGAGTAATAACCCTATTGTGTCTGCCAGTCAAAATGCTAAACCTCTTGTCAGCCCTTTTGATCCCTTATATGACCAATTAGATTTGTCATGGGTTGACTATGAAGTTGAAAGTATGCCTGCTCAGATTTATAATCAGATGCCTAGATTTAGTGGACACAGTGTATGTGATGGGGGTGCACATATCCAAAATTTTCATAGCTTTATGGAGAAACACTCATTTAGAGATGAGGATATGTGGATGAGGTTTTTGTTAGATCCTTTGGTACAAGAGTTAGAGATTGGTATTTGAGCTTTCCAAAGAGATCCTTTGCCTATTGGGATGAACTTGTTGACTATTTTAGAAAGGAATTTGCAAGAGAACCTGCTGATCTTGTTGCAAGGTTAATGGAAATTAGAAGACAAGATGAAGAGCCCAATGTTGATTTCAGTCATAGATTTGTAGTAGCCCTTTCACAAATCCCTAAAGACTTCAAACCTGATACTCCAGCCTGCATTGGCATATATTTTGAAGCTTTTGAAAAGGGCTCTAGTGCATTATTAAGGGAATTCAAGATAATAAGTGTGCAGATGGCATACAAGTTTTTAGAAAATACAAAAAAAATGAGGGATATGCACATACAGAATTCTGTGTCCATAGGCTTTGGTATGAATAGCAATTGTGTAGCTGCAAATGACCAAGTGATCATGGCATCATTTGAAGATAAATGTGAAAGTGAAAATATGAAAGTTGAGAATCCTGCTATGTTTGAACATAATGCTGATAACAATGCTCAACTGAATTGTTCACCAATGAAGGATGCCAGTGAGAGGATCAATGATGACTCCCAATGCAAGGTTGAGGTATTTGGTTCTAAAAACAATGATGAGGTTATGGGCAGCAATGAACACTTGTTAGAGTGGGTTTGTGGAGATGATTGTGAGTATTGTGCACAAGATAGAGAAGAAATAAGCAAACAAAGGAACAGTTCCATGTTTGAATCATTACCTTTTATTCAGGCACATGGAGATGATGAAGAGCAATCAAAGATTGAAACAAGCAGCAGTGTTGAGTATGATTGTTCTTTATTTGATTATAGTTTTGTTTATGACACACAAGATACTCCTCCACACAAGGAATCCATTGGTAGTGAAAATGTATGTTTGGCTGCCTATGAACTAGTGGCATACTGTAATGAAATTGAAACATTTGGATCAATTCCCTTCCATGCAAATGATACATATGCTGAGGAGGATCTGTTTGAGTATGGTGAGAATCTTAGCACTGTTATTGATAGGGATTCTGATTTTCATCCTGATGAAAGAGAGACCAACATACATCATGAAGGCTATTGTAGAGAGATGCTTGAGTCTGATCCTTTCCAGTTTGGTGCAGCTGATGATTGTTTGCATGATGTGCACAAATGTGAATGTGAAAGCTTTTTATTCTTTGATATGCTAGCTTATGATAAAATGAGGCCTGATAGTCCTTGCTATATGGTGGACTATGAATGCTCTCAGTTTTCAGTCCAGCTAGGAGATCCCTTTACAATGCAAATTGCTGATGTAGATGATAATATGTGTTATATTTCATATGAGAGTGCATTGTTTGATGAATATGATATTCACATGTTACTTGATGTTGAAGGTTTGTATCAGGTTGACAGAGGCAGTGCTGACAGGAGTAAGCTCAATGAGATGTTTGAATATGCAAATAACAAGGTTTGTTTGTGGGTAGACAATGGCAGTATCTTCAGGCTTGATCCAGTGAAATCAGATGAAAACAGGGTATTTGACAAAGGAAAATACTAGTTTTTCCTTTTTGGTGGCCCTGGGCCACCAAGTATATTTTAAAAATGTGTAATTTGTGATGCAGGTTGGTGCAATGTTTGACTCTATGTGCCCAATGGATATAGGGACTTGTCTGCATCCCAGAGATCTATGGTTCTCACCATGCCTACAAGAGGCATGCGTCCCCAGACAGAGCCAATGTTGGTACCTGCTACTAGTTCAGGTTTCAAATATTCATCTACAGGCACTCTTCAAAAAAATAAAAAAATTTCAAGTCTGTCGGCCTTCATTTTTCATGCATGTATCTTTGTATATGCATTGTTGTTTGTATGTACATTTGAGTGTGCAAGCGCGAATGTACATTGGCAGGCCCGAAAAATAAGTCAAATCGGCTTCAAAATGTGCAAAAAATTGGTTATATGGATCTTTGTATGCATATCGGGCTTGTATGTGCAATTCTGGGCGTGAAAAGTGGATGTACATTAAAGATTCTATCACAGATTCTTAGAATATTCCATGCTTGTATGTAAGGGTTTGCATGTATATTTTGAATGTATGTTTGATATGCAACGGGTAGATACAATGGCGATATGCAAAGGAAACATACATCGCCAAGATACAAAGGTAGAATGTACATCGTAAAGATACAAAGGTGATGTACAAGGCGCACATACAAAGGAAATATGCAAAGTCAATGTGCAAGGGTCAGATACAAAGCCTGGGGCCCACCAATTGCATACAAATGCGATTGTATGTATGCACATGCAATCGAACATACAAGGGAATATGCAATCCTAATTTACAAAGCCCAGACCCGAAATGAATATACATTCTGGTTGATAAAGGTATAAGTCCGACTATATGTATGTTTCACTTGTATATTCGCAGTTGTATATTCAAATATACAAGGCCGATATACAAAGAATGAAGATACAACACCTAGACCCAATGGTGCTTTCAAATTTGTTTCATAGTGATTTGGGGTCCGTAGTATGTATATTGCATGTTGTACATGCAATGTATAAAGCAATATACAAAGGAAGGAGATGCAAGCCGGACCCGATTGCGATTTCAAATTGATTCATAAGGATTTGGGGTCCACCTTGTATGTGGCAATTGTATGTATATACAATCTCATGTGCAACTACAGATACAAAAGAAGATACAATGGATCACTAGTGAAGATGCAAGTGCTAAGCGATGGAGATTCAATCAGATGCTGCCACGTGTCCGGAAGTTGTATGTATATGCTTTTGCATATACAAAAATTTGAAAGTGAATTTGGGTGAAAAGGTAAAAGGTTTTTTCTATGTAGGGAAAAGTCAGCGATGGAAAAAGGGCACCTACATGGCGTGATCTCACTGGCGGTGGACTTTTCAAAGATGCCAACATGGATTTTCAACATGTATGGGCAGATTTCGATCGTCGATCTTGCATATTTGGAGCCCAATTTTCTGGCTAAGTTTGAAGGATGAAACGAGTGTCTATTGGCACATTTTTTTATGCATTCATTCCACAGTCAATTGACCTTTTTGCACGGTGATGGAAAAAACATCACATCTGTTTATTTGCTCGAGGTCTAGGTTGCTTCTGCCAGTGGTTTTCAGTATGGATCTAACTGCCTCAGCTACTGAATTTATTGAAGATCTGATTGTTTCGTTGAAAATCTTAAGAGGATGATCTATGCATTTATGAAGTTGGTCACTGTGTAGGTGGCCAAAAGCTTGTGTGCTCCTTGAAAAATGAATCCATGGCCATTCTACAGGGGTTTGAAGACTTGGGCTTTTTTTTTGGAAAAAACAACGAAGATCAGAGCATTTCTTGGTTGTTCTATCTCTTTTGGAGTTTATGAGTTGCATTTCAGTGCACCTTGCACATATGTTTAGTTTCATGTCATTTCTATATGATAAATGCTTTATTCCATGTTGTTTAGCTGTTTGTCTCCATTTGCTATATGCATCCCTTCTTTTGAATCTGGTTGCTAAGGGTTCCTCAGATTCTAGAATATAGATTTTCTGTATTGCATGCTTGATCTCTAACTTCCATTGAAGGAGTGGATTAAATTGTTTTAGGTTAAGTATGAAGAAGAATGTATGTCAGCTGGGATATGTGTAAGTAGAGGCAGCTAAATACTCAGTCTTGGGTGGTGTTTGTAAGACAAATACCAGTCTTAACCCCTTGAAACTTGAATGCTAGTGCAAATCATTCTCTTGTATATGTCTAGTTGACTCCTTGCCCTGAGATAGGCACCGGTCTGCCCTTGTGTAGTAGTTATGATCCAAAACCCCCTGTCTTGCATCCAAAACATAAATTCAAATCCTTTCAAAATTCCAACCTATTAGTTTGTAGGAGTAGAAATAGGACCCCTGCATACTCTCATTCCTAACCCTTCAAACATGTCCAAGAACAGTGCCAACCTTGTGATTTATCACATAAATCTTAGTCCAAACATGAGAGTATTCTACCTGTCATTATAAAGCTAAATCTTTCTATCATTGGGTGAGTCAAAGTTAAATCTTTAACTATAGGGATACCCCCCTTGGTGAGGTAGAACCAGAAGTGAAGGGGAGGTAGCTCACGCAACCTCCTATATTTGTTGGCCAAATCTGCCTATGCATTGGAACTGGCAAACCCTCTACTGATCTGGATACCAACAGGGGTAACAACAATTATTGTTATTGTTATTTCAAAATTGAACGTAGTTATGTACAGTTGTGAAGACACTTTATATAATTGTGTTTGAAAACCTTGTGAATAGAGAATGTGACTATCACTATTGTTATTGTGATTAGTGATAATCATTGTTGCCTTTGACAACAACAAACACTTATGTCATTATTTATGATTTATGGGCATAGTCATTACTAGACAAAACTATCAAATGATTACGCAATCCTTTGGCTTTCCATTATTATTGCATCATAGTTGTTAGTGTTGTCATTTGTACTTATCAATGGATATTGTTGTCATTATTTCATTTGTAAAATAGTTGTATTATTGAGGCAATTGTTTGGCAATTTTCTCAATTGCATAGCAGTTGTTAATAATGTTGTACTAGTTGAGATGGTTGTCATCATCATTGTCTTTGGACATAACTATTATTTTGTGATTAGTAATCTTCTTATGATCACTAATCAATAGCTTTCTGTGACCTATACATTCTTGATCAATATGGTGTTTAGTAGCATCCTTATTAGTAGTACTCTGGTGAATTAATATGAGCATCAATACTATAGTCAACATTATAGGAAATATTAATGATAAAAATGATTAATATGAAACATTGTTGAGATAAGACATTAATGTATTGAAATGCTTATCACTGCTGTAAAATTAAGAGGTATTTGAAGAGGTTAGGGAGACTATTCTTGTGAACTATACTTACTATTTGCTTCTATGGTATGGACAGCCATGAAAGAATAAAGGATAAAAGAATTTTGACAGATGTTGTAGTTACAACTACCCTAGGAGACATATATGGAAAGTGTGGAAGCATAGACAAGGCACATGAACTATTTTACATAATGCCTCAAACAAATGTTGTCTCATGGAATGCAATGATTGCAAGATATGCACAAAATGATTTTTTTTTCAAAAAGGCTCTAGAAACTTTCAACCAAATGTAATTGGTAGGTGTAAAGCCAAAATCCACAACCTTATCCAGCATACTCCTTGGCTATGGCCATATGGGATCTTTGAAATAGGGTATGGACATCCATCAATGCATAAAGGATGTGGGAATTTCGTCAGATGTTGTAGTTGCAACTGCCCAATGAGACATGTATGCAAAGTGATGAATCATAGACAAGGCAAGTGAACTATTGGACATGATGCCTCAAAGAAATGGTGTCTCATGGAATTCAATGATTACAAGATATGCACAAAATGGTTTTTGATAAGGCTTTAGAAACTTTCAAGAAAATGTAATTTGTGGGAGTAAAGCCAAATTCCACAACCTTAGCCAGCATCCTCCCTATCTATGCCCAAACGGGATCTTCAGAATAGGGTATGGACATCCATAAAATCATAAAGGATATGGGAATTTTGACATATGTTGTAGATGCAACTGCCCTAGGAGACATGTATGCAAAGTGTGGAAGCATAGACAAGAAACATGGACTATTTGACATGATGCCTCTGTTGAGTATTTGAGACTCAGATTACAGATTCAATGTTTCATTGGTTCATTGGTTCAACAGCATCGGTTCATTGGTTCAACGGCATCGGTATGAAGTTTGTTATCAGGCTTACCGAATGTATATGGTGAAAGCATATCGGCATTATATGTTGGGAATATACAAATTATGTGTATATCACAAATGTATGAGAAGATACATCTCGTGAGTATATCGCTAAAGTATATCAGGTATACAATTCATGTGTATATCGCTAATGTATGCTATGAACATTTCATGTGTATATCGTAATTATATCTAAGTACATTTTGTGAGTATCTCACATTTGTATATCACGGTTGTATGTGTTGAATGTGCATTTCGAATAATACAAGGAGTGACCGGCAGAAATGGTAGAAAGAACTAGCACCACAAGTCAAGCATTGTATGTATGAAGCGGAAGTCATCGGTATGACGAGAGCCCATCGAGAAAGACTTTGGGAGTTATACCGATGTGTGAAGTCTCACCGAGTGTCAAAGTCTTTGTTTAGCTTATCGGTATGAGATTTGATATCAGAGGATGAAGAGAATGTGCTACCGATGGTCTAAGTCTCAGCGAAGGAGGTACGAAGAAGTCACTCCGATGGTCCGATAGTGGTTGACCGGCTAGGGTCGTCAGTGGCAAAAGTGTCAACAATAGACTTTCATGTGGTCATGTATATTAACTGGAAAAGAGACCGATGTTGGATGCATGTGGGACTAAAGGTTCTCACGGATATGCGAATAGTCAGGTGGCAGTTTAGATGGTTAGGTGGAGCATAACCGAATCGTTGGGTGGTTGGGTCTTTTGCATGAGAATCGATAGAGATGTGAGAGAGAGTCTAAGAGACGGTGAGTTCAATCCGATGAAACTCTATTCTTCTTCTTCTGTGAAGTCCTATGCTGTATGTTGTACGCATCATGTTACCAGAATGTGAAGGGACTAAGAAGAGAGTGAAAATAGATTTTAGGTGAAGGGAGTTCTGGCTGAGAAGGTGAAGTTCTATACTATGTGCTATTTGTGACACGATAACAATATGAAGAACTAACCCTAGTGCTGGAGAATTTCGTGTAGGGTTATATTGTCAGGTATTCTTTAGAAGGAATAAGATGTTAATCTCTTGTAAAGGCTATGAGCCTGTAAATGTATTATAACTATTTGGTTGCTGAATAATACAATGGCTCAGTGATTTGGAGTGTGGGGTTTTTTACCCGTAAGGGTTTTCCCCACGTAAATCTATGTTCTTGTTTTGTCTTTCATGTTTAACATTTCTACTGTTGAAACTAGTTAATGCTGCCTATACCTTCTTCAAATGGTCAATGTTGGAAATGTTCTATGTCTGTTTCCACTCTAATGGCATAGTTGTGTGTGTTTTTGAAGCAATTGAAAAGAATTTAAGTCTGTTGAAGACACCACTATTCTTAGAAATATGTTCTGAGATGTTCTCATTTCCTTACAAGTGGTATCAGAGCCTTCTTCTGAGATATGTTTTGTTGCTCACATATGCACATTTGTGTGTTGCATGTGTTTGCATGTAAGAGTTCCTGGTGTATAAGGTCTGGGTACTCCTTCTGTGATGATTTCTTAGTGTGACAGACTTGAGGAATTCTGAAGGAATCATCTGGTGTTTGATCCTTGTTTTGAGTGAAGTCTGGCAATTGATTTTGTTTCCTGTTTTAGCAGTGCTTGAAGGATCGTGAAGATGAAGAGACTGGAGCTCATCATGATATGGCCTGAGGCTCTGTTGTGTGGTTACACAACACGCCCCATTTTGACTTGACAAAACAGGGACCCAACTCTTTTGCTTGGCTTGTTCTGTGCTTTCTAGCGGTTTGGTAAAAGTAAGTCATGCAGATCATCATGCATGGAAAGGCTGGGTAAGTCATCATCATGAGGTCAGTTTGTCAAAGTTCATATTTCATTCCAATAAACTCATATTTAGAAAGAGCATCAAATTTCATGCATGTTTGCCTTTTGCATCACCCTGATATTCATTAAGGTGTGAAAGTTATGAATGGTCAAAGTTTGAGTTAAACCTGATATTTCTAGGGGAGGATCATATTTCATAACATCAGTCATATTACTGAAGGTCATCCCGATCTAATTTATCACCTGATAAATCATGCGGTCCAAATGTCTGGACGTCAATTTTAGGTGATAGTGACCTTTACCCATCAATAGCCTTATGTTTCTCGTGAGGATCATATTTCTCAATGTAACCTGATATTTCTCAATGTCCTCCTGACACGAAATATCCCCCTAAGCCATTATTCTGATGACGCCCTTTGAGTCCGATAAACAAAGAAACAAACATGACGATGACGTAATCATCATTTTTACCTATCAGCGGTATATTTCCTAAACATGATCCTGCTCGCATAGCATGACGATGACGTCATGATGCCTTAGTGATACAATGAGCAAATATCTGGATGATGTCACCCCGATATTCTGAAAGAGAGAAGGTTATAGTTTATCCGGTCATCATCATTTTTTGTAACATCACCTGATATATTGAAACATCCTCCTGACGTATTAAGTATGACCTAAGGGTGAGTTTATCACCCGATCTTGTCGAAGATAGTTTTTCCTCTCGGGGAGGATGATTACATTGTACTTGAGATGATATTTTCGAATATCACCCCGACATTCAAATATCACCCTGATATTCATATATCACCCTGATTTTTGAACATCATCCTGTCATGCGAATATCACCCCGCTCCCGTTGCCACCATTAACATTTAATGCACACAGAGGTGGTAGGTAGTTCCCATCGACCACAAAACCTGATGAAACACCTGGCGAAATCCTAAGTCTCCGTGTGAAAAATTCAATGAATAGAATCTAATTTGTTAGGATTTGCCCTAATTTTACCCTAATTGGAAGGTTAAAAGGTAAATTCACCGCCATTTCAAACTTACCTTGCGATAAAATCATTTTTTACAGAGCACCAGCTTTCAAACCCCCATATAGGCAACACTTATACGAATAGAGCTTACAGGTAGGAAGAAGCACATGATTATCAGTAGGATTAAGAGCATTTTCTAGAAAACCACTGGTATAAAGGGACCTGCATAACCAAGTAAGTGAAACCCTCATCCTGTTGCTTCTGCATAGTCAGGTATGATGTTGTTGGTTTGAAATCCTGGTTTATGCATCCTATGATAGGTTAATGCTTAATGAATACAATAAGCATGATGTTGGTAAAGGTAAATTGCTATCTACATACATGTGAATACCCATTTTTAGACAAATTGTGTTAATTACAGATATCCATGGCTAACAAGAGGTTAGCTAAGTGTGAGGCTGAATTCAGCAAGTCCATGTTCTCATCTCCAAGAGGAATCCTGTTTAAGTATGGTACAATTACGGATACCCATCAAGGAAGCACTGATTTGGAGGCCTGGTCTACCAAAATGAACAATGAGAAGAATAGAAGCCCCTTGTTGGATGTAGTATTCGTGTTCAGAATGTGGAATGCGGCTAGTTTTCTGTACTCCATGGAGTCTCCAGAGCTGGTGATTGAGTGTGCACGGAACTATAATCCAGAGACCAGACAGGTGGTGAAACATGGAAGAATATATGCAGACCTATCCATTAAGGATCTTTCCAAGACATTTGGACTGCCATTGGGTAGGAAGGTTAATAGTGTAGATTTGAAGAAATCTGAAGTTGAGTATGAGAATAATAAGAAACAGGCCAGGAAGAACATGTATTAGTGGAGGGCCAAGAATAGCACATATCCTGTAGCTACCAAACTTCCTATGCACTTGTTCAAATATGATTTTGATGATGAGTATCAATACATGATTGCATTGCTCAGTAGGGTGATAGGCCAGCCTGATGCTAGTAGTTTCAAAGATTGGATGTACAGTATCATCATGATCTGTATATATGCAGACATCAAGCCATTATGGGGCTAGTTGATAAGTGATGCTCTGCATGAGCAACTGATGAACCTGGGAGGTTCAAATTGCTCCTTTTATATGACATCATACATTGTCTATTCCTGTGGTTACAAAGGCACATTTGATGCACTGGTTACAGATGGAAAGGTGACAGGCACAATCAATGCTGTGCACATTTAGAATCATCATCCCCAGTTACAGAGAGTTAATTTCCTCCAAGATTACAAACTGGTAAATGATGCATTCTCTATGCATCTGGTGAGAACCATGGAGGAGGATAGGACAAAGAGATTGAGCATGGAAGCTCAAGAAATAATTTACAGGCACGGAGCCTGGTACATTCAATTTGGTACATTTTCCTACATGAGAATTGAGGGTTTTGAAGGACATCCCCTCATGCTGCCAAGATACCCCACTGATGCAGTGGTATTAATGGAATTCATAAGGCAGAGCTCCATGATGCTAACAACATACAAGGATGCTCATAAGCTATCACCAATTTTGTTTCCAGTCACTATTGGCTGGTACATGTGTCCAGATTTAGAAAGTATCAAGAAGGTGATGGTCAGTTTGAACAAAATGCAATTACAACGATTCCCACTGATAAGGCCATATGATCCTTATGGAAGGATGCAGAAAATAATAGGGAAACCTATTCATCAAAGGCACCTAGAGGACTTCTGGGCAGATTGTGAGGATGAAGCAGAAGCCAGAAGAAGAAGATACCAAAGGTTGACATTGAACCAAATCAAAACCTTTGACTGCATCCCCATTCCTCAATAGTTGAAAAAGGATGATGGTAGGATAATGGCAGATGAATATGAGGAAAAGAAAATATATAATGATATCATATCTGTACCTGACCTGACTATACAAGAGGACATATCTTTGGATCCTTTCATTGCTAGGACCTTACAGCTAACCCAAGCCTAGGTTGATGAACAGATTGAGGCATTGAAGAAGAAAGGTGTTCCCATTACTGTGGACAACAAGAAGAAAGGGCAGAATATTCTTGATGAGGAATATGATGATTTTATAAGTGAAAAGAGAAAATCTAAAGGAGACAGACTGCCTCCACAACAACAACAAAGCAAAAGACTCCGTAGGGGTAAGACAATTGATAGTGAACCCAAGGGGGTGATTATTGAAAGGGCAGTATTTCCAGCTGAGGAGGTAGCAGCATCAGGATAAGCATCACCTTCACGAACAAGGAAACAGAAGTCCAAGAAAGATTAGCCAGCAAGGACAGTAATTACTGAGACCCAAGAGGAGGGTCAATCCTCATGGAAACCAACAGAAGAAGAAGATATCCTTATGGAGGAAGAGCCTGAAGAAGAGGAGGCCCCCTTGTTATTCAAAAGGAAGAGAAGAGCCCCATAGCTGGTGGTAGCTACCCCACCTAAGAGACCAAGAACCTCCATGAGGGGTGAAATAAAGCAATCCCCTACACTAGTGAAAGGGGCAGGTAGCGAAGTTGTGCACAAGGAATTTCAGCACAACGTTCCACTTCCTACCATTGTGAAGTTCAAAACTGAACTTGCTGAAGAGCAGATGAAAGAAACCTCCAAGGCATATGAAGGAGGTCATATCTCATTAGAAGAGACAATTAATCTATCCAATGGTGAGGTTGTGAAGGAAGTAGCTTCACAAAAGATGGAGACCCTTGCTGTAGGTACACACATGACCCCTCACAAGACTCCAACAGTTCAAACAATACTGGAGGAGATGAAGCAAGTGGAATCTGAAAAGGAAAAGACTGCAGAGAAGGTAGCCCAAGAAATGGGGCTGGATACATTAATTGCACAGCTGACAAGTCCTGCAGTAGTGGATTTGACATATAGACAGGATATAAGTCTTGAACATCCAGCAGGTACACCTGATAAAAGAGAGCATATGGAAGAAGTGAAGATGGCAGAACCAGAGGGCCATGCTTCATAAATGAGCCAATAGGATACATTAGCAAAACCTATTATAGTAGAAGTTCAAGAAAAGAAGGTTGATGAGAAGGATGTAGTAGAAAATCCTACTTCTAAGGTTCAGGAAGTAAGTAGTGCAGGTGCAGAACAAGTAGTGGTTTTAGAACAAACACCAGCACCTAAGGATGATTCCACAATATCCACTACTGTGAATGTGCCTCAACAAGAGGAAAAGTTAAAAGTGGATGAGGTAGTAATGGAGAAGGATCATGATCATCAGGATAATCATATTGATGCATCTCGAAATCCTCCACCTCAGGATGATGCTCCTTTAGAAAAGGAAATTCCTCAGTAGGAGGATGTACCACAGGATCACCCTCAGGATGAGCATCATGAAGAAGAAATGAGGAAATCACCTTCTCCATCACATATGCTGATGGATAGAGGAGATCAAGGTGAACGTCATGATGATGCGGAGAAACATGATCAGGTACCTCGATGGTTGGAGAAAGAAGTAAACACAGAGGTAGATTTTGTGATTCAAGAATTTGACGTATCCACCTTGTTTTCTAAAAATATAATGAAACCAAAGAGGAAGGCTAGAATGACTTCAGCCATTAAAAGGGATCCCACAACTGGAAGAAGGACTACACAAATTGCAATTCCTACTGTAGAGAAAGAGAAAGGTAAAATTACTCTGGAGGAATTCCAGATTAATATATTTGACTTAGGATTTGCAAATGAAGACCAGGAGGGTCAAGAAGGTAAAGACATCATTGATTCTTTGATTCAGAAAGTGAAGAAGGAAAAAGAGAAAAATAAGCAACACAAAGAGCACATTGCTCAGTTGCATGCATATATAGGAAGGTTAACTAATCCTGAGGATAGTTCCACTGATCATGTAGTCCCATTGACTGCTATTTCCCAAGAGGAGGTGAATAGGTTGGATCTCATGAAACATGAGTCATCCATACTGAGAAGGTGGATGTGTGCCACATTTTATACTATAGAAGAAGTGGTAAAGGCCTCTTTGAAGAGGTGGGGTACTCTCAGTGACTTCAGGCAAAAAGTAGACAAGTTGCAAATGCAGGCGGGTAAAAGGTCTTTCCAATTGGAAAAGATATTAGATATCTTGGGAGAAATAAAGAGGATAAATCCTCAACTGCTTATAAACAAGCAGGTGCTGAATAATAACACTGCATTATTGGTAGTTATATGGTATAAGGACATTCAATTTGAATGTGATGTCCTCAAAAGGTGTAACAATAAGCTAAGGGAGATCAACATAAAATTACATGACATGATGTCTTTTGAGGCAGAAATTTTGGAGACCTTAGAAGGGAAAGTGGAAGGAAAGGTAGAAAATCAAGATGAGGAGTTTGCAATCCAAGATCTACACAACAACTTCCAATCTGTTGCCAATGATCCACTAGGCCAACTAACAGAGGAAATCATGGATAGACTGGTGAGGACCAAAATGAAAATGGAACATTATAATGAGACGCTGCACAATAGGAAAAATATGGTGGACAATATCAGAAATAAATATCAGGCACATAAACATGCCATCACCAAAGTGAAGACACAGGATGGTGTAGAAATAGATAAAATCGTACAGTTGTATGAACAGGTCCGGATCATCATGCAGCCTCATATATAGGGTCGTCATCATCAGGATGATGAAGGTTCAGGAAGTGATGCACCTAATGATGGAGCACATGATTCAGATAAGGTAGATGATGATATGTCGTAAAGTAAATATCAGCATCAGATACTTAGTGAAAATGAGTAGTCCAGATAGTTGCCAGCTGGCAACTTGTGCCATTTTGATAAAGTTGACAAAGTCAAAGAGAAATACTAACTGTAGATATTCATAGACAAATCAAGATCTAAGATCTTTTTGTAATGGATTCCTCACCTTGTTCTATAAAAGGTGCTGGAATGCCTCATTTCTATTATTCAAAACTTAATTGAAATCCGTCTGCTGAAATATTCAGGGCTCATTTCAAAGCTTTTTGTATACATCTATATCCTTGCATACTTAATGAATGAGAAGACTGTTTGATTACAATTCATAGTAAATCTTGAGTAATTAGTGTGTGAATTCTGGATATATGCTGTGATTTGCTGCGTCCCTTGGAGTGCATGTCTACTTGCATATGTTGTTTTCATATAATTCCTTTGAAGTTAGCATCAACTGTATCTAGCTGTGGAATGTCCTAGTGAACATATGGTTTGGTTTTCTTCTCTTCATGACTGTATCTAATGTACATGTGGTTCAATAGCTGAAGGTTCAACATTAATTTGAAGCATTTCTTTCAATTTCTTTAAATTTCAGAGCATTTCACTATCATAATTGCAAATAATTGATAATCTCAAGCAAATAATACAAAATATATAGATATCTCGTAGATAATTGAAAATATTTAGCATATTCGAAGTTAAAGCATGTATATCTGATGAATATCATGCAAATATTTGAGTACAACTACATCATTTGATCAAACAACTGTATAAAATGACTTCTCTGTGAAGAATCTTTGCAGAAGTAATGTCATGATGATGAACTCTACCTAAGGCCCCAAAATAGAAACAACAACACACATCAACCTCTGAGTAATGTCAGATGATTAAGACCTAATCACCAGAGACTTGGGATCATGAATTCTCTGAATTCATCGTATCTTTCAAGATGAATAAAGGTTAATGTGTACTTTTATTCTATGCTTGTTTGTGACTAACATCATGACCAACATAAATTGGTGCTAGAAGGAGGGCTGAACTGGAAAGAACATATAGCTTTAGTCATCATTCATTGAGTGCAGGATCCTCGCTCCTAACGTAACATAAACATTATTTTTAGGTTTGATGATTCAGAGAGTAAGGTAACCTCAAATGTATTCATGAAATTCCAAATATTGCTCAAATATTTACTGTAACAAGCTTGTAGATGCTCATTCTATGTAAAGTTTCTGAAATTAGTCATAAATATTGCAAGCTTTATAGTTGATCATCATGAATTCACAAATATTGGTCAATGTTAAGTAAATCCATTCAAGCTTTGAAGAGTTTTGCGTTAGAAGCTTGATATCCTGTGGTAAGAGTCATACCATGTTATCACCTCATATTTGCACTATCTTTGCAAATATTTTATAAATATCTAGTCAAATCAGTCATCCGATCATAAATATCACTTCAGCTGGTGAAATCCAGCCAATATTTACAAAGTTCCAACCAATTTACCTTAAAATTGAGAAATCTTGGCTCACAGGATAAATACCAGGTCAAGATCCACTGGAATCTTTGAAGAACTACCTATTAGAGGTTTTAGACCTAGAACTATGGACATCCATCACACTCTAGGGTCTAGTGCATCAGGAGCTTCACCAGAACCTCCTCCTGTAACTCCTGTTGGTTTGTAAATACCTTCTAGGATATATGTGACACCTCTTGTTCAACCTCAACCCCAGGTCCAACCTCAGCTAGCTGTGCCACAGGCTCAACCTCCTCCCGCTGCAATGTCTTTCTTTGCAGTAGAGTCACCTTTGACCTTCAACGCATATCATGAGTTACCAAAGAATCCAGATAAGCTTTGTCCAAAATATCATCCTTATCAGGATGCTGATGATCATATCAAAACCTTTAAAGAAGCCTACTGTCGAGCTAGAATAAAACATCAAGATGTTGTATGCAGATTATTTCCTTTTTCCTTAGGGGAAGATGCTTATAATTGGTTTATTAGTCTTGGTCAAAGTTATGTTGGTTCATGGGCTGTCCTAGAGAAAGCTTTCACTAATAGGTTCAAGGTACCAATTGATCCTTCAATGAACTATCACCTATTTGCCACTATCAAGAGATTTGAAGGAGAACCTATTGCCAATTTCAATGCTAGGTTCTAGAAAATGCTATCCAAGTTAGTTGCCCCATATGTAGTAGCAGATGCTACTGCTAGGAGTATCTATTACTCAGCTCTAGATCCATTGACTTCCATGTTCACCAGGAGGACACATCCTAAAATCACTACCCTAACAGGAGCTTTTCAAGAAGCTATCAAAGTAAATCAGCAACTAGTCCCTGCTCCAACACCAAATGTTGCATTCCCTACATTGCCTGGCATGTATCCAACTTATCCTCCACAATATCTTGCATATCCTACACAACAATATCCTAATGGAGCTATGATGCCTCCAATAGTCATGCCTGCACCTTTTGCAGGTACCTCCATTAAGTATCATGCCACCTCCTAATGGGAATGGCTAGATGCCACAATATCCTGCACAAACTTAGAAACCTCAGGGTGCTGATCTATCCAACAATAACCATGGGTCCTCTTTCTTCAAGCCTCAAACTGAAAATGTAGTGGCTAAAGCTCAAGAAGAGAAGGAAGAGATCAAAGAAATCTCTGCTCAATTAAGAAAACTCACTACAGAAGTGACACATTTGAGAAATCAAAATTTCTATTCTCAGCCTAACCAAAACAGAGGTTATTCCAATGACAGACCAAATTATCCTAACAGAGGGTACAATAACAGTAATTTCAATAATAGTGGTGGAAACAACAATAATCCTCCCAGGCAGCCTAGAGTATGGAACTCTAGGCCAAATAATGGCTCACTGCCATCCCCCTTAGATAATCAGCCACCTGGTGAAGCCAAATAGACTACTAGGGTCAATCTTGCTGAGGCAGCCCTCACTAATTGGTGTAGGATCCACAATACAAATGCTCATGCAGAGCTAGATTGTCCACAATTCAGAATTGCTGCTAGTATTTTCCAAACAGAAGTATCTAATACTTTTGGAAATCCACCTTAGGTAGAGGGAAATGAAATCATCCCTTGTGGATATGACTCTGCATTTGTATTGGAGAGCTATACTGATCATCATCATCAGCAGACTGTGTCATCCCACTAGCATTATACCCAGGCATGTGAAGAATCTGCCATGGCTTTTGAGTCAAATTATGTCTTCCCTTTTGAAGATGAGAATGAGCCTTCCACTGAACATGAGGAGGTGCATGCATACCAGTAGTAATATCCTAGTAAGCATAATTATAATTTGAGAAATAACTCCAATAGACCTACTGGTCCATTGACATCATCTTTACCTCCAAATAATTTCAACACACCTCCTGATCCCAAAGCTAGCAATAATCTAGGATTTCCCAAGGTGAATGCACAATATCTGTCACCCCAGAATGCAATGTCAAAGGCCGTTGCCTTACCTCATGAGTCTGACAAACTGGTCACATACCTGGCTGATGAGATGAAAAAGATAAAGATTAGCATGTCTCTGTCAGAATTGTTGAAAACTCCTACAATTAAGAAAGCTTTCATGAAATCACTAGATGATCTTGCTCCCAAAGAGGATATTCATTCTCCAGGCCAATTTAGCAATAAGGATCATGCTGCTAGAGACAATAATATCAAGCCTAAAGTGCCAACTACTGTCCAGGCTATAGCAACCTCACATATGACATTATACAGAGATAAGAGTGAGTCACCACCTTTCCTCCTTAACATAAGGATGTTTAGTAAGAATTTACACAAGTGTTTGGTGGATTCAGGTGCATCTACGAATGTGATGCCCTTGTCTATATGCAATGCTTTAGGACTACATCCTGCTAAATCCCTAAAGAAGGTGACACAACTAGATAAGATAGAAGTGAGTGTAATAGGAGAACTGACTCATATACATATGTAGCTAGCATATGATCCCAGGATCCAATATTACATTGATATCCAGGTTGTTGACATACCTGATACATATGGGATGCTGCTTAGTAGAGATTGGTCAAAGACTCTGAATGGATATATGGCTACTGACTTCAGTCACATGTGGTTACCTTGGAAAGGTATACCCAACCAGATAAGAATAGATGCTAAACCCAAGATGAAGCACATGATAACTATGTATAATAAAATGAATGAGATCATGTATGTAAATGTTGAGCCTGGAGTTTATGCTGTTAGACCACAGACTATCAGGATAGAAGAGATCCTGATGCTTGACTTTCATCATCATCATGATGATGATCACCAGGAGGACATGCTAGTTGTACAACCTGATAGTAATTTTGAGAACGAGAATGAGATAGATTGCTTCAGAAACTTTGAGATGCATCTGTCCAAGTAGGTAAAACGTTGTCAATTGTTAAATATACCTGCTAATGATATTTTGATTGATGGATGGTGCAGATTACACGACGAAGCACATTCAGAAAGGACTTGCAAAACATGCTTAGACATGATGATGCTGGAGCAGACATGTAGTGAGGCATCATCATCATCATATTCTGAGGTAAGTTCTACATCTGGTGATGATAATGATACTGATTCTTGTTTGTCTTTTGCAGGAACCACAGAAAAGGTGACAAATCATGATGAAGATCATATACAGAGAACAGAAGAAATTCTGGTGTATGACCAGATAGATGTTAAAAAAAAGGAAAGATCACTCCAGGGAGTGATTGTCTAATGGAATCAGATTATGAACTGTCTGATGAAGACAGAGGTAGTAACCTGACCAGATTTGAAGGGTTTTTATCAGAAAAAATTAAGAAGATGATAAAGTGAAAGAAACATCCACAGGATGCGTTAACGGAAGGATGGTGTAGGTTGCATGAGGCACCTCACTCGAAGACTACCTGTTCACTATGTCTACATATTTTAAAGAAACATACAGAGCTTGATTCAAAAGATCATCCTCCTGATGATGAAAAACAAGAAAAATCAGCTTCTCAGAAGGAAGAAAAAGTGAAGTTTAAGAATGATGAAATTCCTAAACTAAAGTGGATATCAGGTGGTGTAGCTGCCAGAGCTACAAAGGAAAGAGAAGGTTTAGCTAAACCTCATGCTGAAGATAAATCCTGGACTTTAAGATTTGATGGATCCAAGTCTAAACAAGGAGCTGGAGTAGGGATTGATCTCATTGATCCATCAGGAAAATCCTACTTAGCTGCCTACAGATTACAGTTCCCCTGCACTAATAATGTGACAGAGTATGAAGCTTTGATTCATGGGATACTGTTTGCTCTCAAGAAGAAGGTAAAAATTTTGCATGTCTTTGGAGACTCAGAATTAGTTGTCAGACAGGTAAGAGGAATCTACTCTTACAACTATAAGAGATTGTCAAATTATAGACACAGAGTGTGGGATTTGATTGAAGACTTTGATGCATTTAATATCACCCACGTTCCTAGAGAACAGAACCACAGGGAAGATGCACTTGCCCAGGCTGCCAGTACATTGGAGCCATTATCTATATCAGGTCTAAAGAGATTTTTAGTAGAACTGATATCTGTACCATCAGTACCTGATAATGTTACTAATCTTCAGGTCTTTGATGATGATCAGCACATCCTTGATTGCATCTCTAATAGGGATATATTTGATGCTTAGATCATAGATGAGAATGGTATGGAAGATCATGTTTGGGAAGAAGATGAAATATTAGAGTTGCCTAGCAACAGGATTCCCAAAGGTATGATTGAACTAGAAAGAGCTTTTGATTTGGATAATATGCTAAAACAGAAGGATCTTCCTAAAGCTGATGGAGGTCAGTATTCACAAGTGGATATTTGACAAAATGAAGACAAGAGAAATGTCCTGATAGGTAAGGTTTGCACACCAGAAGAGTTAAAAGGAATAACTCAGGCTCTTAAGGATTACATGCATGTAATTGCATGGACTTATGATGAGCTGAAGACATGAAACATCAGTCATAACTCACACTATACCTCTCAAGCCAGATGCTAAACTTTTCAGACAAAAGCAAAGACCAGTCAATGCTTTGCTTGAACCAATAATTTTTTAAGAAGTCAAGAAGTTTTTAAATGCCAGGATAATCTTTCCTATAAGGCACTCCACTTGGGTGGCAAATCTAGTGCCAGTTAGAAAGAAGAATGGAGACATTAGATTATGTGTAGACTTTAGGAACCTGAATAGAGCATCAGAGAAGGATAATTATCCTTTACCCTCATTAGATGAAGTTCTGTAGATTGTAAATGGAGCTAAAATGATGTCCTTCCTAAATGGTTTTTCAGGATACAACCAAGTGATGGTTGATAAGATTGACAGATTAAAAACTACCTTCACCACCAAGTGGGGGATATTTGCATATAGACATATGCCATTTGGGCTGATAAACGCTGGAGCTACATTCCAGTGAGCAATGGACATAGCCTTTAGAGGCTTAATTGGAAAATGTATAGTCATCTACATGGATGACTTGACAGTATTCTCCAAAGAAAGGGGGAACCATGTAGCAGATCTCAGAAGTGTGCTGAAGAAATGTGAAGAGTATGGAATATCCTTGAACCCCAAGAAATGCATATTTGGGGTGACAATAGGAAAGTTGCTGAGTCATTTGATAACTAATGATGGAATCATCATTGATCCTGCCAGAGTGGAGTCTATCATGAAAATACAACTCCTTGGAAGCAAGAAAGAACTTAAGTCTTACTTTGGTAAGATCAACTTTGTAAGAAAATTCATTACTGGTTTTGCAGAAATAGTCAGACCATTAAATGCTATGCTGAAGAAAGATGCCAAGATTGAGTGGACAACAGAAGCTAAAGCTACTTTTGAAGACATAAAGAAAGCCATATCAGATGCTCCTGTCCTCATCAGTTCATATTACACAAAGGACTTCTACATCTATTCATTTGCCTCAGTACATACCTCTGCAATAGTATTGACTCAAAGGAATGAAGAGAAAGAAGAGAAACCAATAGCTTTCATGAGTTGTTCCTTCAAGGATGCTAAATTGAGATATGTGGATGTTGAAAGACAAGCACTTGCATTAGTCAGGGTAGTAAAGAAATTCAGGCATTATATACTAAGAAGCAGAGTAATTGCAGTAGTGCCAGATGCAGCAGTGAAGATGCTGCTAATGCAGAGTGAGCCTGGTGAGAAAAGAGCCAAGTGGATCACTGTGTTACAAGAGTATGACATGGAAATTACACCAATGAAATTGGTAAGAGGACAGGCTTTGAGCCAAATGATATCAGAAATTGACCCAAACATCACAAGTCAGCAGTATGTTATCAATGATAAGGACAATAAGGAATGGTATTTAGATATCAGGCACATCTTGATTACTGGAAGATGTCCTCCAAGGCTGCAAGCTTCACAGAGGAGAGCCTTAAAGATAAGGTCACAAAAATATATGATGAAGGGAGGAGCCCTGTTCAAGAAGAATTATGAAGGAATATACCCGAGATGCTTAGAAAAGCCAGAAGCAAATAAAGTTCTATCAGAATTACATGACAAGTTCAGAATAGCATATGGATCAACCTTGGCCACAACACATGCAATCCTCAGAGCAGGATATTATTGGACTATAGTTTTTAAAGATACAGCTGAACATGTTAAATGTTGTCATGTATGTCAGGTTGCTGCCAACAGAGAGAAATATGTTGCACAACCCTTGCAGCCAGTGATGGAGGAGCGCCCATTTGCACAATGGGGCATGGACTTCATAGGACCAATCAATCCTCCATCATCATCAGGACATAGGTATGTCTTAACAATTACTGATTATTGTACCTGATGGACTGAAGCTGTTAGTAGCAAGACTTGTACTGCAGATGATGTTATTAAATTTCTGGAAAGCAACATTGTTACCAGGTATGGAACTCCTTATGCTCTAGTAAGTGATAATGGTTTTGCCTTCACTTCAACCAAATTGTCAAGTTGGGATTTTGATCATGGGATCATACTCAAGTTTTCATCCAACTATTATCCCTAAGGGAATGGATTAGCAGAATTCACCAACAAAAATTTGCTGAATATCATAAGAAAATTAATAGAGAAGAACCCTAGGGAATGGAACTCATTTCTGAAATATGCCTTATGGGTAGACAGAACTAGAATGAAAACTACATTAGGAAACTCACCTTTCCAACTAGTATATGGGGTGGATCCTATTCTCCCTGTTAACTTGAAAATTCCTACCTTGCAGTTTGCCGAAGAGTACCTAGGCATTGATAATAGACAAGAAGTCATGTTGCTTCAGTTGATATACCTGGAAAAGAAAAGAAGTCAAGCAATTGACCAATTTGCAAAACATCTGGCTATTGTCAAACACTGGTTTGACAAGAGAGCCAAAGTTAAAGCCTTCAGGATATCTAATTTAGTCCTGATGTGGGATAAAGCCCATGAGAGGAAAGGTGACCATGGCAAATTTGACAAATTATGGATAGGTCCCTTTCAAATTTCTGAGATATTAGGAGACAACACTTATAGGCTTAAGAACTTGATAGGTGAGGATGTCCCATTGCCAGTCAATGGACAATTCCTCAAACATTATTTCCAAGCCTAAGTGACTTCATGACAGTCATGTGTATCATATTGTACATTTATATAGTTGTTTGTACAGTTGTGTTTTTGTTTGTTGAGTTTTGTTTTGGTTAGTCAAGATGATGCACTTCATCACCATAGAAAATAACTAAATTATTAGGATTCAAGTGATGAGATCAGATTTAGACATAGGTTATGATTCATTCTAAGAAGTATTCATGATCAGGTCTATGATATCTTTTCATCAAGGTGCCTTTTCTTGATCAAAGTGAATCAATCACAATGACACACTTAACAACCTTGGGTTTGCTGAACACACAAGTATAGGTGTTAAGTGAAAAATCTAAAGGGGCTCCCTTGCTACCAATACAATCTCCAACCTAAAGCTACAAGTGACTGTACCTTGTACAAATGAGCTGACATGATGATATCAGATACAAATTTTAAGGAAAAATTAGGCCATCTAAGTAACTCTACCGGGGCTATGGATGCCTGCTGGCAGTGGGGCCCTACTTAGGGAGATTGTATAGATAACCTTGCTAGGGCTATAGACGCCTACTGGCAGCAAGGCTCTATCCAGGTTGGCTATGAGGGATGATCTCCAACTATGTAGTTTAACACCAGTTACTCATGTTTTCAACTTGCTTTCAAGATGAGGATAATTAATCATTTGCACACACATGATCCTTTGTTAGCATTGTTACCATGATGAACTTTTATCATTCAGAAGATCATGATGCTTGTGCTTAGAAAGAATTAGAATACTATAGATAAATATGATCACATCACTTGAATCATTAGAATTTTGATGTTTTCTTTGGTGGCAAGTTGTTGTGTGGTTACACAACATGCCCCATTTTGACTTGACAAAACAGGGACCCAACTCTTTTGCTTGGCTTGTTCTGTGCTTTCTAGCGGTTTGGTAAAAGTAAGTCATGCAGATCATCATGCATGGAAAGGTTGGGTAAGTCATCATCATGAGGTCAGTTTGTCAAAGTTCATATTTCATTCCAATAACCTCATATTTAGAAAGAGCATCAAATTTCATGTAGGTTTGCCTTTTGCATCACCTTGATATTCATTAAGGTGTGAAAGTTATGAATGGTCAAGGTTTGAGTCAAACCTGATATTTCTAGGGGAGGATCATATTTCGTAACATCAGTCATATTACTGAAGATCATCCCGATCTAATTTATCACCCGATAAATCATGCGGTCCAAATGTCCAGACGTTAATTTTAGGTGATAGTGACCTTTACCCATCAATAGCCTTATGTTTCCCGCGAGGATCATATTTCTCAATGTAACCCGATATTTCTCAATATCCTTCTGACGTGAAATATCCCCCTAAGCCATTATTCTGATGACATCATTTGAGTCCGATAAACAAAGAAACAAACATGATGATGACGTAATCATCATTTTTACCTCTCGGCGGCATATTTCCTAAACATGATCCTACTCGCATAGCATGACGATGATGTCATGATGCCTTAGCGATACAATGAGTAAATATCTGGATGACGTCACCCCAATATTTTGAAAGAGAGAAGGTTATAGTTTATTTGGTCATCATCATTTTTTGTAACATCACCTGATTTATTGAAACATCCTCCTGACATATTAAGTATGACCTAAGGGTACGTTTATCACCTGATCTTGTCAAAGATAGTTTTTCCTCTCGGGGAGGATGATCACATTGTACTCGGGATGATATTTTCAAATATCACCCCGACATTCGAATATCACCCCGATATTCATATATCACCCCAATTTTTGAACATCATCCTGTCATGTCAATATCACCCCGCTCCCATTGCCGGCATTAACATTTAATGCATGCAGAGGTGGTAGGTAGTTCTCGCCGACCATAAAACCCAATGAAACACCTAGCGAAATCTTGAGTCTCCATGCGAAAAATTCAACGAATAGAATCTAATCTGTCAAGATTTGCCCTAATTTTACCCTAATTGGAAGGTTAAAAGGTAAATTCACCGCCATTTCAAACTAACCTTGCGATAAAATCATTTTTTACAGAGCACCAGCTTTCAAACCCCTATACAGGCGACACTTGTACGAACAGAGCTTACAGGCAGGAAGAAGCACGTGATTATCAGCAAGATTAAGAGTATTTTCTGGAAAACCACTGGTATAAAGGGACCTGCATAACCAGGTAAGTAATTGAAACCCTCATCCTGTTGCTTCTGCATAGTCAGGTATGATGTTGTTGGTTTGAAATCCTAGTTTATGCATCCTATGATAGGTTAATGCTTAATGAATACAATAGGCATGATGTTGGTAAAGATAAATTGCTATCTGCATACATGTGAATACCCATTGTAAGACAAATTGTGTTAATTGCAGATATCCATGGCTCACAAGAGGTTAGCTAAGTGTGAGGCTGAATTCAGCAAGCCCATGTTCTCATTTCCAAGAGCAATCCTGTTTAAGTATGGTGCAATTACGGATACCCATCAAGGAAGCACTGATTTGGAGGCCTGGTCCTCCAAAATGAATGATGAGAAGAACATAAGCCCCTTGCTGGATGCAGTATTCATGTCTGGAATGTGGAATGCGGATGGTTTTCTGTACTCCATGGAGTCTCCAAAGCTGGTGATCAAGTGTGCACGGAACTGTAATCCAGAGACCAAACAGGTGGTGAAACATGGAAGAATATATGCAGACCTATCCATTAAGGGTCTTTCCCAGACATTTGGACTGCCATTGGGTAGGAAGGTTAATAATGTAGATTTGAAGAAATTTGAAGTTGAGTATGAGAATAATAAGAAACATGCCAGGAAGAACATGTATTAGTGGAGGGCCAAGAATAGCACATATCCTGTAGCTGCCAAACTTCCTGTGCACTTGTTCAAATATGATTTTGATGACGAGTATCAATACATGATTGCATTGCTCAGTAGGGTGACAGGCCAGCCTGATGCTAGTAGTTTCAAAGATTGGATGTATGGTATCATCATGATGTGTATATATGCAAACATCAAGCCATTATGGGGCTAGTTGATAAGTGATGCTCTGCATGAGCAGCTGATGAACATGGGAGGTTCAAATTGTTCCTTTTATATGACATCATACATTGTCTATTCCTATGCTTACAAAGGCACATTTGATGCACTCCTTATAGATGGAAAGGTGACAGGCACAATCAATGCTGTGCACAATTGGGCTCATCATCCCCAGTTGCAGAGAGTTAATTTCCTCTAGGATTATAAACTGGTAAATGATGCATTCTCTATGCATCTGGTGAGAACCATGGAGGAGGACAGGACAAAGAGATTGAGCATGGAAGCTCAAGAAATAATTTACAGGCACAAAGCCTGGTACATTCAATTTGGTACATTTTCCTACATGAGAATTGAGGGTTTTGAAGGACATCCCCTCATGCTGCCAAGATACCCCATTGATGCAGTGGTATTAATGGAATTCATAAGGCAGAGCTCCATGATGCTGAAAACATACAAGGATGCTCAAAGCTACCGCCAATTTTGTTTCCAGTCACTATTGGCTGGTATATGTGTCCAGATTCAGAAAGTATCAAGAAGGTGATGGTCAGTTTGAACAAAATGCAATTACAGCCATTCCCACTGATAAGGCCATATGATCCTTATGGAAGGATGTAGAAAATAATAGGGAAACCTATTCATCAAAGGTACCTAGAGGACTTCTAGGTGGATTGTGAGGATGAAGTAGAAGCTAGAAGAAGAAGATACCAAAGGTTGACATTGAACCAAATCAAACCTTTGACTGCATCCCCATTCCTCAACAGTTGAAAAAGGATGATGGTAGGATAATGGCAGATGAATATGAGGAAAAGAAAATATATAATGATACCATATCTGCACCTGACTTGACTATACAAGAGGACATATCTTTGGATCCTTTCATTGCCAGGACCTTACAACTAACCCAAGCCTGGGTTGATGAACAGATTGAGGCATTGAAGAAGAAAGGTGTTGCCATTACTGTGGACAACAAGAAGAAAGGGCAGGATATTCCTGATGAGGAATATGATGATTTTATAAATGAAAAGAGAAAATCTAAAGGAGACAGACTGCCTCCACAACAACAACAAAGCAAAAGACTCCGTAGGGCTAAGAAAATTGATAGTGAACCTAAGGGGGTGATTATTGAAAGGGCAGTATTTCTAGCTGAGGAGGTAGTAGCATCAGGACCATGATCAGGATAAGCATCACCTCCATGGACAAGGAAACAGAAGTCCAAGAAAGATCAGCCAGCAAGGACAGTAATTACTGAGACCCAAGAGGAGGGTCAATCCTCACGGAAACCAACAGAAGAAGAAGATATCCTTATGGAGGAAGAGCCTAAAGAAGAGGAGGCCCCTTGTTATTCAAAAGGGAGAGAAGAGCCCAACAGGTGGTGGTAGCTACCCCAGCTAAGAGACCAAGAACCTCCATGAGGGGTGAAATAATGCAATCCCCTACACTAGTGAAAGGGGCAGGTAGCGAAGTTGTGCACAAGGAATTTCAGCACAATGTTCCACTTCCTACCATTGTGAAGTTCAAAACTAAACTTGCTGAAGAGCAGATCAAAGAAACCTCCAAGGCATATGAAGGAGGTCATATCTCATTAGAAGAGACAATTAATCTATCCAATGGTGAGGTTGTGAAGGAAGTAGCTTCACAAAAGATGGAGACCCTTGCTGCAGGTACACACATGACCCCTCACAAGACTCCAACAATTCAAACAATATTGGAGGAGATGAAGCAAGTGGAATCCGAATAGGAAAAGACTCCAGAGAAGGTAGCCCAAGAAATGGGTCTGGAGACATTAATTGCACAGGTGACAAGTCTTGTAGTAGTGGATTTGACATATAGACAGGATGTAAGTCCTAAACATCCAGCAGGTACACCTAATAAAAGAGAGCATATGGAAGAAGTGAAGATGGCAAAACTAGAGGGCCATGCTTCAGAAATTAGCCAACAGGATACATCAGCAAAAGCTATTTTAGTAGAAGTTCAAGAAAAGAAGGTTGATGAGAAGAATGTAGTAGAAAATCTTGCTTCTAAGGTTTAGGAAGTAAGCATTGTAAGTGCAGAACAAGTAGTGGTTTTAGAACAAACACCAGCACCTAAGGAGGATTCTGCAATATCCACTACTGTGAATGTGCCTCAACAAGAGGAAAAGTTAAAAGTGGATGAGGTAGTAATGAAGAAGGATCATGATCTTCAGGATCATCATATTGACGCATCTCAAAATCCTCCACCTTAGGATGATGCTCCTCTAGAAAAGGAAATTCCTTAGCAGGAGGATGTACCACAGGATCACCCTCAGGATGAGCATCATGAAGAAGAAACAAGGAAATCACCTTCTCCATCACATATGCTGACAAATACAGGAGATCAAGGTGAATGTCATGATGATGTGGAGAAACATGATCAAGTACCTCGATGGTTAGAGACTGAAGTAAACACAGAGGTAGATTTTGCGATTCAAGAATTTGACGTATCCACCTTATTTTCTGAAAATATAATGAAACTAAAGAGGAAGGCTAGAATGACTTCAGCCATTAAAAGGGATCCCACAACTGGAATAAGGACTACACAAATTGCAATTCCTACTGTAGAGAAAGAGAAAGGTAAAATTACTCTGGAGGAATTCCAGATTAATACAGTTGACTTAGGATTTGCAAATGAAGACCAGGAGGGTCAAGAATGCAAAGACATCATTGATTCTTTGATTCAGAAAGTGAAGAAGGAAAAGGAGAAAAATAAGCAACACAAAGAGCACATTGCTCAGTTGCATGCACATATAGGAAGGTTAACTAATCCTGAGGATAGTTCCACTGATCATGCAGTCCCATTGACTATTATTTCCCAAGAGGAGGTGAATAAGTTGGATCTCATGAAACATGAGTCATCCATACTGAGAAGGTGGATGTATGCCACATTTGATATTGCAGAAGAAGTGTTAAAGGCCTCTTTGAAGAGGTGGGGTACTCTCAGTGACTCCAGGCAAAAAGTAGACAAGTTGAAAATGTAGGCAGGTAAAAGGTCTTTCCAATTGGAAAAGATATTAGATATCCTAGTAGAAATAAAGAGGATAAATCCTCAACTGCTTATCAACAAGCAGGTGCTGAATAATAACACTGCATTATTGGTAGATATATGGTATAAGGATATTCAATTTGAATGTGATGTCCTCAAAAGGTGTAACAATAAGCTGAGGGAGATCAACATAAAATTACATGACATGATGTCTTTTGAGGTAGAAATTTTGGAGACCTTGGAAGGGAAAGTGGAAGGAAAGGTAGAAAATCAAGATGAGGAGTTTGCAATCCAAGCTCTACACAACAACTTCCAATTTGTTGCTGATGATCCACTAGGCCAACTGATAGATGAAATCATGGATAGACTGGTGAGGACCAAGATGAAAATGGAACATTATAATGAGACGCTGCACAATAGGAAAAATAAGCTGGACAGCATCAGAAATAAATTTCAGGCACATAAACATGCCATCACCAAAGTGAAGACACAGGATGGTGGAGAAATAGATAAAATCGTGTAGTTGTATGGACAGGTCTAGATCATCATGCAGCCTCATATATAGGGTTGTCATCATCAGGATGATGAAGGTTCAGGAAGTGATGCACCTGATGATGGAGCACATGATTCAGATAAGGTAGATGATGATACGTCGTAAAGTAAATATCAGCATCGAATACTTAGTGAAAATGAATATTCTAGATAGTTACCAGCTGGTAACTTGTGCCATTTTGATAAAGTTGACAAAGTCAAAGAGAAATACTAACCGTAGATATTCATAGATAAATCAAGATTTGAGATCTTTTTGTAATGGATTCCTCACCTTGTTCTATAAAAGGTGCTGGAATGCCTCATTTCTATTATTCGAAACTTAATTGAAATCCGTCTGCTGAAATATTCAGGGCTCATTTCAAAGCTTTTTGTATACATCTATATCCTTGCATACTCAATGAATGAGAAGACTGTTTGATTACAATTCATAGTAAATTTTGAGTAATCAGTGTGTGAATTCTGGATATATGTTGTGATTTGTTGCGTCCCTTGGAGTGCATGTCTACTTGCATATGTTGTTTTCATACAATTCCTTTGAAGTTAGTATCGACTGTATCTAGTTGTGGAATGTCCTGGTGAACATAGGGTTTAGTTTTCTTCTCTTCATGACTGTATCTGATGTACATGTGGTTCAATAGCTAAAGGGTCAGCATTAATTTGAAGCATTTCTTTCAATTTCTTTAAATTTCAGAGCATTTCACTATCATAATTGCAAATAATTGATAATCTCAAGCAAATAATACAAAATATGTAGATATCTCGTAGATAATTGAAAATATTTAGCATATTCGAATTTAAAGCATGTATAATTGATGAATATCATGCAAATATTTGAGTACAACTGCATCATTTGATCAAACAACTATATAAAATGACTTCTCTATGAAGAATCTTTGCAGAAGTAATGTCATGATGATGAACTCTATGTAAGGCCCCAAACTGGAAACAGCAACATGTTAGCACAGTAAAAATTTGAAATTTTTACTAACTCCTTACTCCATCATATTTGAAGAAATCCTGAAGAATATCCCAAAAAGACCATAGTAAAAATTTTTTGTATCTCACGAGATGTCTATGGATGAGCAGTGCCAAATTTCATCAAAATCAATCCATTGGCAAGAGGTTGTGTTGCTTACACCGATACACAAGGAATCGTTTGAAAACAACCATCGGCGTGAAAATAGAGATCGGAAGAAGAATTGTGGAAGTCACCGATGGAGTAAGTAATACCGATGACTTTACATCGGCAAGAAAGGTAAGTGGTCATACCGATCGGTATGACAGATATCTATCGGATGACTTTTTAAAAGATGCCCCAACAGTATATATCATACCGATAAAGCATTTCGGCAAGAGTTTCACCGAACAGCATGTGGGGGTAACAAAACAAATAGCCATCGGTGAGAGGTAAGCTATCGGGATAGAAAACAAGTAAGCCTCCGATGATTAAGAGTCTTGGCGATAAGAAAGCCATCGGCGAGACTCACAGCGATACACCTCTATCGGGATAACTTGACATATCGGAACAAAAGAGCCAGGTCTTGCCGATTCACAAGTCACGGCGATCAAAAGGTGTCGGTGACACTTTACTAAACTTTGCCCGATGAAGGATATGAAAAGGGTCATCGGGGAGATGATTTGGATCAGGATATCTTGAGAAAGCTATCCCAATAGTGAATGTCATTCCGACAAAGATAAAAGTCCATACATGAAGATGACTATCGGGGAGACCAAAAGCATCGGGAGGGCTTATTAATTTTACAACGATGGTTTATGTTATACTGATGGAATAATCAATACTTATATATTGAGAGGTGATAAAGTCAAAAAGTCATCGGCAAAACAAATAATGTCGGAGTGAAAAATTTTAAATGTGCCGATCTTATACCTCTTGCCGATGAACACCTTTTTGGGGAGACAATTGCTTTCGGCGGAGATTATTTAGATCACACCGATCCTATACATCTTGTCGATACCGTATGCTGGAAACCGTGAGGTAAAAGAATTATTAAAACTGAGAATTTATTTCAAAAGGGAAATGAATATAGGGTGTGAATAAAAAATTAAATCACATGAGATTGTAGTAGAATAAAATATAAATTTCCTATTTTCATGGAAGGGGTTATAAGGTAAAAAATTATTAAATGTTTTTATTCCGAAAGAGAAATGTTTTCTGAAGAGTTAATCAAATAGGTAATTATTTTACCTAAATAATATTTTTATGTGAGAATGCATAAGATAGCCAGTAAAACCAGAAGGGGTAATTATTTTCACATAAATGATTATTCTAGCCAAGTGAAGGTAAAAAAGCATACCAGCGAATATGATGGTGAAATTTACCAACAAAAGATTAAGATTTAAGTATTATTCTTTATTTTCTCACAAGAACACGGAGACAAGTTAAATTAATTAATCTATCTATGGAAGATAATTAATTAATTAATGGAAAGCTACACAGGACAGAGATGCAAAGGGTTGTAACCCTAAAAGTCACAACCCTAAATTTACAAGATATATATGAGAGATGGCAAATTGAGCAAAAGAAGGAATGAGGAGATCAGGATCAAGAGTAGATTAGGAAAAATATCAGTTAGATAACTGGATGGATTGACCAGTTGCCGGAATAAAATATTATGTTGTACATTGTAAAACCTTTCAAGATTGTATAGTGGAGAAAATGCACAAATTAATGATTTAATATTGGTGTCTATTGTTTGTTGAGCTGAGCAATTATTTGGTTGTCTCCATACTGTAATTTCTTTGTTATTTGAACCTGAGTTTCCAAGTTGATATTTCAGTTTCATCGAAACACATTGTTGTTTTCGTGTAATCAAACTAATTGGTTTCCATTACAGATATAAAATCCTTTTGATTGATTACAGTAACCTGGAGGTAGCATTTGGATAGGTAAGAACAGCCTTATAATTGTCAAGATTGCCATACTGTCTCCAACTCAATATTGTCTTGTTATTCAAATTGAGCATCAACTCCATTTGTCAATACACATTTGTTGTCATTGTGTGATTCTTTTGATTGGTTCCTTCAAGCAAGGATCAAAAAATCCTTTCAATAAGTCACAGTAACCTGGTAAGATTCGAGTGGATCACTAAGTAGAGTCTGTCAGTCACATTCTTGCACGTTTATACAAGCTATAAACAAAACAAGTGCCAAACAATCAGAATTGTAACCAGTAAGTAAATCGTATATCATATATACTTTGACTCCATTAGCCCAATAGAAATAGGCACTGGTCATACCATTTCCATTTTAGAATTCCTTAAAATCCTATTCAAACAAATACAACTCATATCTTAGTACTAGGAGTAGGAGTGGTTCAAAAGCTTTTATCTATTTCACATTTTATGCCATTGTGAGTAGATACCTAAATCCAGTCAAATCATATAGGGTTAAGTCTGCTTTAAGTACAAAGGTACACCCGCCTAGGTTTGCAGGACCTGAAGTGTAGGGAGCAAATAGCTCTGTCAATTGGTCCAAAAACGTTGCAAATCCAAACATAGAGTCTGGCATCCTCTTAGGGTTAGCAACTTGCATTTTTGGGAACTAACAAATTGGCTGGCGACTCTACTGGGGACTTAGTTAAAAAAAAAAAAAACCTTAGAAATTAATCCTTTCTTGCATAGAGTCATTTCAAAATTTTAATTTGGTAACTCTGCTGGTGACAAGAACCCTACAGATAAAAATATAAACTTTTCCTATTCAATAGGTGGCGACTCTAGTTACAATTACAACAAAAATTTCAAATGGATGGTAGGAGATCCAAGATGGAAGGCAGAAATTTGCAGTCATCTCCACCACTTAGAAACATTTCCAAAAGAAATGTGAATCCAAAGTATTCCCACCGAGATAATAGTCTAGATATCCAAGAGAATGATTCAGAACAAAATATTGCAATTCACAACAAATTCACACCTCTGCATGATTCAAACAAGAACCTCAGTGGAACAACTGATGATATTTTGGCAAGGTACAGACCCACTCCTCAAGAACAGCGAGATCATGATGCAAAGGTCATGAGGGATATTGATAGGAACCAAGCTGAACATGATTTCAAGATCTCATTTGACCAGGGAGAAGAGATAGAATATGAATTTTCAAATCAGGGAATGAATGACAATCCAGAACATCAGGAAATAAATAATCAAGACATGAGTGATGAGCAACAGGAAATACTCATGCTCAGGAAAGAACTTAAAAGATACAAGATACAAGAGGAGAAGGAGTTTTTGCAGCAAGAAATTCAACAAAGGAAAAATAAAGCCAAAACAGCTCCCCCAAAATATGTACCTCCGCATAGAGGGAATATTTCAAGAAATACACAACAAAATACAGGTGGTGTTCAAAACTCACATGCTTCTGGAAGTCATCAGAACATTGTTCCCCAAAACCCTAGACCACCTCCCATACGTAATACATCTCAACACATGGCAAATAATTACCCACCCCCTGGTCAACAATATTATAGGCCACAAAATCAACACATAAATCCCCATATGAACCAACATCAACAATATGCATATCATCAGCCACCAGGTGGATATAATTATTACCCCAATCCACCACCTCTCAATTTCCCTCCCCAAAACCTTGCTAATATATGCAGTCAATTTGATTTAACTGGATATCAGTTATATCCATATCCTATGGATAGTACTTGGAGAAACATGGTTCCCAAGTTTATTGGAAACAATGCAGTATCTGCAGAAGATCATATCAGAAGTTTTAATGCTTTTGTACAGGATATAGGTATGGATTGGGAAGACATTAGAATGAGGTTATTTATGATGTCCCTCACTGAAGATGCCAGAGATTGGTTTAATAGCTTGCCCGATGCATCAATCAATTCAATAACTGATTTTCATAACCAGTTTAAGGATCAGTATGGTAACCAATACGCTCCTGAGTTTGCACTACATGAACTAATAAGTATACAGAAGTATCAAAATGAATCAGTATTTGATTTCAACCTGAAGTTTTCCAAGCTACATAATAAGGTACCACATGGAGCCAAGTTATCTGACCAGGCAGCACTGAGTATCTATATGAAAGCATTTGACCCCAAAACAGGATATGAACTCAGAAACCAGTGTCCTGCAACATTGGCCGAAGCACAGAAAGTAGCCATAACTATCGAAAATAATAGGAAGGCTGAAGGAATGGTCAGTAAAAGGGACAATCATAGAAATCTTCAGAATCCAAATGCTCAACAGATTAAACCAGAGGGTCAGCATAGGCATGATAGACCTAGGTTACATGATATGCCTTACAATACAAATTGGAAGGATGGAAGACCTATTGACAACAACAGAAAGCAGCCATATGGAAAGGATACTCCTGATCCCTTGAAGAGAAACATGGCACATATGGCAGAAAATAAACCTTGGTGTTTTGTATGTAACCTACCACATTCACCTGAATACTATGAGGTAGCTAAATCAATACAGCAAGAGGAAATGCTATACAACTATAATAGGGATAATCACACCATCAATATGATGCAGGATACGCCATGTGTGGTAACAGAAGATTATTCTTCTTCAGAGGAAGAAGGGTATGAGTATGATGTAGGGAACCAAAAATATCATGCTAACATGGGAGAACAGTA
Source organism: Cunninghamia lanceolata (assembly GCA_027924645.1). Taxonomy (NCBI): domain Eukaryota; kingdom Viridiplantae; phylum Streptophyta; class Pinopsida; order Cupressales; family Cupressaceae; genus Cunninghamia; species Cunninghamia lanceolata. The sequence continues at coordinate 3,061,148 of BSBN01001480.1, forward strand.
GGTATTCTCAGACCAGGAAGATATTTGTAACAACAAACCATATGGTCAATGGAGAAAACCTACTAAGGATGAAAGAGAAGCTCTCACAGTGGCTGCAGTGGCTCAAGCTCAAAACACTTATAACTTAAGGAATAGAACAACAAATGTTGGGCAAGGAACTCCTGGGAGTGTATTCATAAAAGACCAGAATAACAAAGGGAATATTACAAAATCATCACCTAAAGAACCAGAAAGAGGGGATAAAAATAAAATGAAAGAAAATATAGAAAAGGAGAACACAAAAACAGAAAAGAATGACCAGATCATAACCCCTTCTTTTGACATTGCACAGGCAGTGTCTCAGGTGAAGATATCAGTCCCACTCCTAGAGATGACGAAAATAGATAAATATAGGAGTACAGTTGTCAAGATGATTTCTGATACACCAAATTCGAAACATAAAGGGTTTGAAAAAACAACAAATAATGTGCATCAAGAAAATTTTAAGATGCTTGAGGTATACCTTGGTGACACACTTACAAAAAATCCCTCACAGGTAGATCCATTCTATACTACACTAGTAATCAAGAACAAAATAGTCAGGAATTGTATGATTGATTCAGGTGCTGCTATGAATATCATGCCTATAGCAGTGATGAAAGAATTAGGGATGTGGGTTGATACTACGTATGGCCAGTGTTATGCAATGAATAACAGATCTATTCCAGTAGTTGGTATTATGAAAGATGTAGAGATAAAACTTGCTTCACATCCTGAAGCAACATGTAACATTGACATCACTGTGGTTGATATCCCACCGTATTATGGAATGCTGTTATCAAGGCAGTGGGCTGCAATGGCAGGAGACAATGTTCAATTAGATCTATCATATGCCACCATACCAGTAGGTGACAAGGAAATTAAGTTGTGCAGAGAACCAAGGTATGACAATATTATAGAAAGAATGGACCGGCATCAGGTGAATTTCTTTTGTGACACAGATTTAGGAGTTTTCAAAGTTGGAGAAACTACCCCAGAATTGCATAACACTGACCCAATACACACTGAATCTATGAAAAGAGAAAATGATTTGTGGAAAATGTATTTCGATGGTGCATGCAGCAAGATAGGAAATGGGGCCGGAGTAGTTTTTATCTCACCAGGAGGTAAAACGTTCAAATACTCTTTCTTATTGACATTTGAATGCACCAATAACGTAGCTGAGTATGAAGCCCTACTCATTGGCCTAAACATAGCCACCAAATACAAAATAACAAAGTTGGCTGCCTATGGTGATTCTGAATTGGTCATCTCCCAAGTAAGAGAAAAATATTTATCTAAGAATAAAAGATTAAGATAGTACAGAAATGCAGTTTGGGATAGTGTTGAATTATTTGATGCTTTTTCAATCAGTTGGGTTGATAGGTCTAAAAACATCATGGCAGACTTTTTAGCAAACATTGCATTAAAGAGAGATGATGTAACATTAGGAGGGATCACAGAAGTAGAATTTAAAACTAGACCTACCATCCCTGATAATATACAGAACTGGCAAGTGTTTGATAGCGATGCTGATATAATCAATTTCTTACATTGTGCTGATTATTATGAAAATCAAGAAATTGATTTCAGTGCATTTGTGGAGGAACATGATGGGAAAGAAACCCTTTTTGGCCAAGAAGTGGTTCAACTGAAGACAAATATGATACCCAAAGGGCTTATTGCATTAGAAAAAGCATTTGATGGGCATGATAGATACAAAAAGAAAGAAACACCAGTGATACCTAAGAACCTTGAGGAAGTGAATTTGGGGACTCAGACAACCCCAAAATATGTATATATTGGAAGGAATCTTGACCAGAAAATCAGAAGTAGAATCATCAATCTACTTAGAAAGTACAGGCATGTGTTTGCTTGGTCATATGATGACTTAAAGGCATATAGAGAGGATTTATTTCAACATGAGATACCACTCAAGCCAGATGCAAAACCATTCAGACAGAAACAAAGGCCGATTAATCCTACATTGGTTCCAAAAATGCTGGAGGAACTTACAAAGTTAAGGGATGGAGCTATAATCAAACCTATTAGACATTCTTCCTGGGTCTCAAACTTAGTACCTGTCAGGAAAAGGAATGGTGACATTAGACTATGTGTGGATTTCAGAAACCTGAATGAATCTTCCCTCAAAGATAATTATCCTCTTCCCAATATGGAGGCGATATTGCATAAAGTTACTGGATGTGAATTGCTATCCATGATGGATGGTTTCTCCGGCTACAATCAGGTAAAGGTTAAGGATTCTGAACAATTTAAGACAGCATTCACCACTCCGTGGGGAACATATGTATACTTGAGAATGCCATTTGGATTAACTAATGCTGGGGCAACATTTCAAAGAGCGATGGATGTAGCTTTTGCTGAATTGATCAATAAGATTATGATAGTATATCAAGACGACTTAACAGCATATTCAAAAAGGGCCGAAGATCATTGCACACATCTAGAACAGATATTTGTCAAAGCCCTAGAATATGGAATATCATTGAATCCTAAAAAATGCCATTTTGCAGTAACTGAAGGAAAATTGCTTGGGCATATAGTCTCGAAGGAAGGAGTTAAAATAGATCCTGAAAGGGTGAAAGCAATTGATCAGGTCCCTATTCCAAAAAATGTAAAAGCTATACAATCATTTTTTGGTCAGATAAATTTTGTCAGAAGATTTATACCAAATTTCGCAGAGATTGTTTGTCCTATATCAAGAATGCTGAAGAAGAACTCAGATATGAAATGGACAACAGAAACAATGGAAGCATTTGGTAACATTAAGGAGGCCATTAAGCAAGCTCCAGTCTTAATATCCCCTGACTTCGGTAAACTGTTCCAACTTTTTTCATTTGCTTCCTATCATACAGTAGCAGCAGTGTTGTTACAGAAAAACAATGATGGATATGAACAGCCTATCTCTTTCTTTAGCAAGTCCCTTCAGAATGTAGAGTTGAAGTATGACATTATTGAAAAGCAGGCATATGCATTGGTAAAAGCAGTAAAAAATTTTAGACCATATTTGGTGGGGGCTAAAATCATAGCATATGTCCCTAATGCTGCAGTGAAGGATGTATTGATCCAAACTGAGGTCACCGGTAGGAGATGTAGGTGGATTAATAGGATTCAGGAATTCAACATTGAAATCCAAATCACTAAATTAGTAAGAGGACAGGGTCTTGCCAAATTGATGGCTGAAAGTAATCTAGAAGCTTCCCAGATATGTAATGTTGATGCAAGTACCAGTATTGAACACACTCCATGGTATACTGATATAGTATATTATCTAAAATATATGAAGTGTCCTGAAGGATATGATGATAACAAAAGAAGGACACTCAAACTACAAGCTTCAAAATATGTACTCATTGGTGGGGATCTCTATTGGAAAAATAGAGATGGGGTTCTACTATTAGGCTTGGATGAATATCAATCAAAACATATTATGAAGGAGTTGCATAAAGGCATGTGCGGAGGACATTTCTCAGCAAAAACCACAGCCCACAAGATCCTGAGGGCAGGGTACTATTGGCCTAAAGTCTTTAACGATTCATACCAGTACACTAGAAAGTGTGAAGCATGCCAAAAGTTCTCAGGGAAGTTAAAGTATCAGGGAGCACTACCCTTAAAACCTATGCAAGTTGAGGCTCCATTTTATCAGTGGGGTGTTGATTTTATAGGTGAAATTTCAGAGAAATCGAGTGGGGGGCACCGATGGATTTTAGTGGCTACTGATTACTTTACAAAATGGGTGGAAGCAATCCCAACCAGACAGGCTACAAGCAAAGTTGTGATAAATTTTCTAATGGATAACATTATATGCAGATTTGGTACTCCTGTAAGATTGATTACCGATAATGGGATGTGTTTTAGATCTGATGAATTCAAAGGTTTTTGTAGCACACATGGTATCACTGTTTCTTATGCTGCTCCTTACCATCCACAGGCCAATGGACAAGCTGAATCAAGTAATAAGAGCCTGTTGAAAATCATAAAAAGAATGTTGGATAGAAATAAGAAGGCTTGGGATTCAAAATTAAGAATGGCAGTATGGGCTGACAGGATTACTATAAAAAGGGCAATTGGAAGATCCCCTTATGAATTGGTATATGGAACCCAAGCAAGATTACCATTGGAAAATCTTATACTAGTATGCAAATTCATTCTCCAGGAAGACTTGAATATCCCTGAACCAATGGAGGAAAGGTTGGAACAATTGGCAGAGCTTGATGAAACAAGAAGAATAGCTCAGAGACAGAATATTAAATTACAATCACAGGTAAAATATCTCTTTGACAAGAAGGCCAAAGAAAGAAAGTTTGAAATAAATGATCTGGTACTAATGTGGAATGCAAGATGTCAGGACAAAGGAAAACATGGAAAATTTGAAGCCCTGTGGTTGGGTCCTTTTGTTATCACTAGCAAGGGAGGTGATGATTCTTACTATGTACAGAATATGTCAGGAGAGGAGCAGGAATTGCCTGTACATGGGCAATACTTGAAGCAATTCTTTTCATAAACATGTACAAAGAGAATTGAGTGTTGCCAGTGCATGGACAACATTCAAATAATTCTCAAAAAATATCTTATTCCATGCACAGTAGTCTAGGAATCATTCCCACTCCCCATCATTTGTTCCTTTCCTTTTCCCAGTTTCATAAAACCTCACCCCAAAATAATAAAATATGTGGTCTACTTCCCCAGGAGATCTGGATCCTTGTTATACTCACAAGGAGTATACATCCCAGACAGAGCCACTGTTAGCACAGTAAAAATTTGAAATTTTTACTATCTTCTTACTCCATCATATTTGAATAAATCCTGAAGAATATCCCAAAAAGACCATAATAAAAAAATTTTGTATCTCACGAGATGTCTATGGATGAGCAGTGCCAAATTTCATCAAAATCAATCCATCGGCAAGAGGTTGTGTTGCTTACACCGATACACAAGGAATCGTTTGAAAACAACCATCGGCGTGAAAATAGAGATCGGAAGAAGAATTGTGGAAGTCACCGATGGAGTAAGTAATACCGATGACTTTACATCGGCAAGAAAGGTAAGTGGTCATACCAATCGGTATGACAGATATCTATCGGATGACTTTTTAAAAGATGCCCCGACGGTATATATCATACCGATAAAGCATTTTGGCAAGAGTTTCACCGAACAGCATGCGGGGGTAACGAAACAAATAGCCATCGGCGAGAGGTAAGCTATCAGGATAGAAAACAAGTAAGCCTCCGATGATTAAGAGTCTTGGCAATAAGAAAGCCATCGGCGAGACTCACAGCGATACACCTCTATCGGGATGACTTGACATATCGGAACAAAAGAGCCAGGTCTTGCCGATTCACAAGTCACGATGATCAAAAGGTGTCGGTGACACTTTACTAAACTTTGCTCGATGAAGGATATGAAAAGGGTCATCAGGGAGATGATTTAGATCGGGATATCTTGAGAAAGCTATCCCGATAGTGAATGTCATTCCGACAAAGATAAAAGCCCATACATGAAGATGACTATTGGGGAGACCAAAAGCATCGGGAGGGCTTATTAATTTTACAGCGATGGTTTATGTTATATCGATGGAATAATCAATACTTATATATTGAGAGGTGATGTTGGTCATGATGTTAGTCATTCGTAAACATAGAATAAAAGTTACACAACAACCTTTACTCATCTTGAAAGATACGATGAATTCAAAGAATTCATGATCCCAAGTCTCCATTGATTAGGTCTTAATCTACTGACGTTACTCAGTGGTTGATGTGTGTTGCTGTTTTCCATTCAGGGGCCTTACGTGTTTCTGCACTGTTCATCATCATCATCTTCAAATATCCTGCTCTGGATGTTCGCTCTGCATAAGCTCCAACAATTCTACCTCTGCACTGTAAATTTAGTCAAATAATGTGCATACAGGCCGATATTTGCATGATTTCTACCATTATTTATGATTCTTTGCATGATATTTTCAATACTACATGCATTTAACCAAATATGCTAAGGATCTTCAGTTACCTACGGGATTTCAGCATATTTCACTGTTTCTGCTTGTTATTTATCATGATTTGCAGTTATGGTGATGAATTAATGAAATTGAAAAAAGGAAAAGGGTTAGAGAGTGAGATTCCTAAAATTACTGGACTTAGATCACTGATTCACATACAAGCTCCCATACTTGCAATGAAAAGAAGGAAAACTAGAAATCATACTTCACCAGGACATTCCACAAATCCGCATGATCTAGTGCAAAGCTTCAAAGGAAAGTTGACAACAACATGTAATGAAATGAAAGCGCTTCCAATTGAACACAGCATTCACCAGTACATATCCAGAAATCAACAGAAGATTACGTAAAATTTACAATCAGGATGTAATCTGGAACTTCATATTCATTCAGTATGCTCAAGAACAGGTACATTTACAGTGATCTGAAGAAAGAACCTTGACATTTCAACAATTCTATCCTCATTAGTCTCAGTAATCCGATCTCCTAACTTATTCTACAGTAATTGACTTTTTGCGCCAGATGCGTCTGTGTATTCTAATGTATATCCCCCCTTTTATGTTTTAGGCTCTGGCCTTTATATAGAGCAAATGCCAAAAAACGGTTACAATGATCCAAGGATCAGGATCCTCTCATTACAAACAACGGCCCAGATGAAAAGCACATGCTTCGTCAGTTAGCAAATGTACAGCTGGCACAGAATATTCCAGCATCTTCAACTTGATTCGGTCTCCAGCTGGCGAACAACATATTTGACAATATCCTCCTCATTTCTGGCTCATGTTGCCTCCATGCGCAACTTTGTAATGCTCAGCCTCAGCAGCATCATCATGATTTCAACGTTCAGCTTCAGCAGCATCATGACTTCAATGTTCAGCTTCAGCAGCATCATGACCTCAATGTTCAACTTCAGCAGCATCATCATGATTTCCTGCAAGTAAACAGACAAACATTAAGTTCATCATCATCATGACAAACAACAGGAAGTAAACACTTTATTAAACATACCTCCCCATGTGCAGCCACAGGCAATCAGGCTTTACCTGTGAAAAATATGCACTAAATGCATAAACGGCATAAAAACAACCAGGTCAACCCTCGTTGACCAAAACCAGGCAGTCGGGCTTTCAAATTTCTATCGCTTCATGTTTCTGCCCATTTTCTTGTATATCGGGTTCGAAATATGATGATGATGATCTCAGATTATACAAAGAAATAATCGCCTTTCAACCATCCTTAGAATCCGGCTTTGCATCATCATCATATTTGCATCGGCGTGACTACATATGATCAGGGTGACAATTTTACCTTAGGCCGACGGCAACAGTTATACCGACGCCAAAAATCATGATGATGACCAACTATATGCCTTCCGTCTGTCCGCAGGATATTACAAAATATGATGATCCTCCTTTCCTAATGCTCTGATGAAAAGCACATCAGGATGTTTTGTTCTTGCTCATTCGGGAAAGAAAGACAACGTCATCATCATCATGATGAAGACAAACAGGAGGACTTGGAAAATGATCCTGCCGCTGAGGAAAATCATGATGACGTCATCGTCATCATCAGGCTTGGTTAAAATGCAAAGGGATGACGTCACCGTCATGTTTCGTTACGATCAGGAGGTAAATGGAGTATCAGGTTCCCTCTAAGGAAGATGATCAGGTCATGAAATCAGTATGACCCTTTTCGGCCAAGGCAATCCGCTCAAAAGATCAGGATGATGAACATCATCATCATCATATACGCACTGGGTGATCAAAAATATGATCCTGCCGAAAGTCCTGATAACGTCATCAGGATATCCGGGGCTTGTGTTAATCTTCGAAGATGACGTCATCGTCATCATCATACTGGCGAAATGGATCATGCCTTGGAAAATATCCTGCCAAAGGACAAAGGTGATGGTGACGTCATCGTCATCATCATATTTGCAAAAGGTTATACTCGTCGGCAGGATGATATTACGAACTGTTGGGAGAGACGAACAAGATCATGATGATCTTGTTCAACACGACTTAAGAAACGAAAATCACCCTCCGCTTCGAAAGATAAGGTGATCATCATGATCACGCAAAAGGAGGTCAGGAGGATATTAAGAAATGTCGGGTCTCGAAATATCATGATGATGTTGATCACCAAGACTGTCGTGCGCGCGCAAATTATGCAGATGGCAGATTTCTCTAAGTAAGGTGATATTATAATATCAGCATGATATTATAATATCGGGTAATGCTAAATATCATGATGCTCGCAATGTTGGAATATCATGATGCTGATGATGTTAGAATATCATGATGATGATGATGTTTCCAGGGTCGCTTGACGGGAAAAACTCACCATGACTTAAGATTGACGTCCGGATGTTTCGGGACTGCATGATTTTTATCAGGTGATAGAGTAAGATCATGATGATGACCTTAGGCGACACAAAAGACCGCCCGACGGGGAGAACCTACTACGACTTAAACTTGACGTCCGGATGTTTCGACCTCAGGATATTATCGGGGGGCTTTTCAAATATCATGATGATGATGTTCATACAGCAATTATCAGGTTTGACCAAAACTTTGACTGCTCACAACTCCTTCATATGGACGAATTTTCGGGTGATGTAAAAGGCAAACCTGCATGGAATTTCAAACTCATTCTAACCATGAAGTCATAGAAACAAAATATGAACTTTGACAAACTAACCTCATGATGATGACCTTATCTCATCCTGACCTTCATGATGATGATGCACCTGACTTATTTTTACCAAACCGCCAGAAACAGACAACACAAGCCAAAACAAAAGATGGGTCCCTGTTTTGCCAAGTCAAAATGGGGCGTGTTGTGTAACCACACAACAACTTGCCACCAAAGAAAACAACAAAATTCAAATGATTCAAGTGATGTGATCACATTCATCTATAGTATTCTAATTCCTTCTAAATAAAATCATCATGATCTTTGAATGATAAAGTTTCATTATGGTGATAAAGCTAACAAAGGATCAGGTGTGTGCAAATGATTAATTATCCTCATCTTGAAAGTAAGTTGAAAACATAAGTAACTGGTGTTAAACTACATAGTTGGAGATCATCCCTCATAGCCAACCTGGATAGAGCCTTGCTGCCAGCAGGTGTCTATAACCCCGGCAAGGTTATCTATACAATCTCCCTAAGTAGAGCCCCACTGCCAGCAGGCGTCCATAGCCCCGGTAGAGTTACTTAGATGGCCTAATTTTATTTCATTTCTGATTTTCCTTTAAAAAATTAAATTTGATATCATCATGTCTGCTCATTTGTACAAGGTGTAGCTACTTGCAGCTTTAGGTTGGAGATTGTATTGGTAGCAAGGGAGTCCCTTTAGATTTTTCACTTAACACCTATACTCATATCTTCAACAAACCCAAGGCTGTTAGGTGTTTCATTGTGTTTGATTCACTTTGGACAAGAAAAAGTACCCTGATGAAAAGACATCATAAACCTGATCATGAGTATTTATCAGAATGAATTACAATCTATATCTAAATCTGATCTCATCACTTGAATCCTAACAATTTAGTTATTTTCTTAGGTGATGAAGTGCATCATCCTGACTTACCAGAACAAGGTCCCAACCAACAAAACAACAACAACAACAAGCAAACACTGTACAAACAACTATACAAATATACAATATGATACACAAGACTGCCATGAAGTCACTCAGGCCTGGAAATAATGTTTGAGGAATTGTCCATTGACTGGCAACGGGACATTCTCACCTGTCAGGTTCTTAAGCCTATAAGTGCTGTCTCCTAAAATTTCAGATACCTGAAAGGGACCTATCCATAGTCTGTCGAACTTACCATGATCACCTTTCCTTTCATGGGCTTTATCCCACATCAGGACTAAATCTGATATCCTGAAAGCTTTAATTCTGGCTCTCTTGTCAAACCAGCGTTTGACAACAGCCTGATGTTTTGCAAATTGGTCAATTGCTTGGCTTCGTTTTTCTTCCAGATGCATCAACTGAAGCAACCTGACTTCTTGTTTATTATCTATGCCTAGATAGTCCTGGGCAAACTGCAGAGTAGGAATTTTCAAGTTTACAGGGAGGATAGGATCTACCCCATATACTAGCTGGAAAGGTGAGTTTCCTAATGCAATTTTCATTCTAGTTCTGTCTACCCATAAGGCATACTTCAGAAATGAGTTCCATTCCCTGGGATTTTTCTCTATCAATTTTCTTATGATACTCAGTAAATTTTTATTGGTGGATTCTGCTAATCCATTTCCCTGGGGATAGTAATTGGATGAGAACTTAAGTATAATCCCATGATCAAAAGCCCAACTTGACAATTTAGTGGAAATGAAGGCAGAACCATTATCACTTACCAATGCATAAGGAGTTCCATACCTGGTGACAATGTTGCTTTCCAGAAATTTAATGACATCATCAGCAGTACAGGTTTTGCTGCTGATAGCCTCAGTCCATCTGGTACAGTAATCAGTAATTGTTAGGACATACCTCTGGCCTGAAGAAGACAGAGGATTGATTGGTCCTATGAAATCCATGCCCCATTGTGCAAATGGGCGCTCTTCCATCACTGGCTGCAATGGTTGTGCAGCATATTTTCCTCTGTTGGCAGCAACCTGGCAAACATGACAACATTTAACATGATCAGCTGTGTCTTTAAAAATTGTAGGCCAGTAATATCCTGCTCTGAGGATTGCATGTGTGGTGGCCAACGCTGATCCGTGGGCAGTTCCAAACTTGTCATGTAGCTCTGTCAAAACTTTATTGGCTTCTGGTTTCTCTAAGCATCTCAGGTATATCCCTTCATAATTCTTTTTAAACAGGGCTCCTCCCTTCATCATATATTTCTGGGATCTCATCTTTAAGGCTCTTCTCTGTGAAGCCCGCATCCTCAAAGGACATTTTCCAGTGATCAGGATGTGCCTGATGTCTGAATACCATTCTTTATTGTTTTTCTCATCTATCACATACTGTTGACTGATGATGTTTGGATCAGTTTCAGATATCATCTGGCTCAGAGCCTGTCCTCTTACTAGCTTCATGGGTGTGATCTCCATGTCATATTCTTGTAGTACCGTAATCCATTTGGCCCTCTTTTCACCAGGTTCACTCTGCATCAGCAGCATCTTTACTGCTGCATCCGGTACCACAGCAATCACTTTGCTCCTCAGTATATAATGTCTGAACTTTTTTACTGCTCTGACTAATGCAAGTGCCTGTCTTTCAACATCTACATATCTCAACTCAGCATCCCTGAAAGGACAACTCATGAAGGCAATTGGTTTCTCTTCTTTATCTTCATTTCTTTGAGTTAACACTGCTGCAGAAGTATGTTCTGAAGCAAATGAGTAGATGTAGAAATCTTTTGTATAATCTGGACTAATGAGGACAGGAGCATCTGAAATGGCCTTCTTTATATCTTCAAAAGCAGCTCTGGCTTCTGGTGTCCAGTCAATTTGTGCATCTTTTTTCAACATGGCATTCAGTGGTCTGACAATCTCAGCAAAGCCAGTGATGAACTTCCTCACAAAATTTATCTTACCAAAATAAGATTTAAGCTTCTTTTTGCTTCTTGGAAGTGGTAATTTCATAATAGATTCCACCCTGTCAGGATCAATGATAATCCCATCTTCTGTGATTAGGTGGCCTAGTAACTTTCCTATTGTGACCCCGAATATGCACTTCTTGGGATTCAAAGATATCCCATATTCTTCACATTTCTTCAGTACATTTCTGAGATCAGCAACATGATTTCCCCTTTCTTTGGAGAACACTGTCAGGTCATCCATGTAGATGACTATACATTTTCCTATTAAGCCTCTGAAGGCTATGTCCATTGCTCGCTGGAATGTAGCTCCAGCATTTATCAATCCAAACGGCATACGTCTATATGCAAATATCCCCCATTTTGTGGTGAAGGCAGTCTTTAATCTGTCAATTTTGTCAACCATCACTTGGTTGTATCCTGAAAAACCGTCCAAGAAGGACATCATCTTGGCTCCATTTACCATCTGCAGAACTTCATCCAAAGAGGGCAAAGGATAGTTATCCTTTTCTGATGCTCTGTTCAGGTTCCTGAAATCCACACACAATCTGATGTCTCCATTCTTCTTCCTGACTGGTACCAGATTTGCCACCCAAGTGGAGTGCCTTACCGGAAAAATTATCCGGGCATTCAACAACTTCTTGACCTCCTCAAGGATGATGGGCTCAAGCAGAGCATTGATTGGCCTCTGCTTCTGTCTGAAAGGTTTTGCATCTGGCTTGAGGGGTATAGTATGAGTTATGACAGAAGTGTCATACGTCTTCAGCTCGTCATAAGTCCATGCAATTACATGTATATAATCCTTAAGGGCTTGAGTTATTCCATCTAACTCTTCAGGTGTACAAACCTTACCCAACAAGACATTCTTCTTGTCATCAGCTTGTCCAATATTCACCTGTGAATATTGACCTCCATCTGCCTTAGGCAGATCCTTATGCTTGAGCATATTATCCAGATCAAAGGCTCTTTCTAATTCAATCATACCTTTGGGAATTGTGTTGCCAGGCAACTCTAAAATCTCATCTTCTTCCCAGACATGATCTTCCATACCATTTTCATCTATGATCTGAGCTTCAAATACATCTCTGTTTGATATGAAGTCCAGGATGTGCTGATCATCATCAAACACTTGGAGATTAGTCACATTGTCAGGTACCGAAGGTACTGACACCAATTCTACTGAAAATCTCTTCAGACCAGATATAGACAGTGGTTCCAGCGTACTGGCGGCCTGAGCAAGTGCATCTGCCCTTTGGTTCTGTTCTCTTGGCACGTGAACGATGTTGAAGGCATCAAAGTCTTCAATCAGGTCCCACACACGATGTCTGTAATTTGACAGCTTTCTGTAGTTACAAGAGTAAATTCCCCTTACTTGTCTTACAACTAGTTCTGAATCTCCAAAGACATGCAGGATCTTCACCTTCTTCTTATGGGCAAACAACAGTCCATGAATCAGAGCTTCATACTCTGTGACATTATTAGTGCAGGGGAACTGTAATCTGTAAGCTGCTAAATGGGATTTCCCTGATGGATCAGTAAGGTCAATCCCTACTCCAGAACCTTGCTTGGATTTGGATCCATCAAACCTCAGGATCCAAGGCTTATCTTCAGCAGGACATTTATTTGAACTTTCCTTTTTCTTTGCAGCTCTGGCTGCTGCTCCGCCTGATATCCACCTTAACTTAGGTGTGTCATCTTCAAGCTTCTTCCTTCCTTTATCTGATGAGCCTGATGGCTTTTCTGTTTTCTCTTCAACCCTAGCAGGAGGATGATGTTCAGCACATACAACTGCATGCTTCTTCAAAATGTGTAAGCACAGTGAGCAAGTGGTTTCTGAGTGAGGCGCCTGATGCAGCCTACACCAACCTTTAATTAAAACCTCCTGGGGAGATCTACACTGTTGTGTTATTTTTTTTATTTCTTTGACCAGAAATTCTTCGAACTTCGTCAGGTCACTGCCTTTATCCTCATCAGACAACTCGTAATCCGGTTCCATGAAGCAATCACTACCAGGAGTGATCTTTTCCTTTCTCGCATCATTCGTCTGATTGGACACCAGGATCTCTTCTATTTTTCGGATATGATCCTCATCAGGATCCGTCGACTCTTCTGTTCCTACAGAAGACAAATAAAAATTAGTATCATCATCATCATCAGATGTAGCACTCACCTCAGAATATGATGATGATGCTTCACTATACGTCTGCTCCAGCATGATCATGTCCAAGCATGGTTCGCAAGTCTTTTCCGAGTGTACCTCGCCATGCAATCTGCACCATCCGTCAATCAAAATATCATTAGCAGGTATATTTAATAATTGACAACGTTTTATCTGAGTAGATAAATGCATCTGAAAATCCCTGAAGCGATCTATTTCATTCTCATTATCAGGATCATTATTAGGTTCTACGACTGGCATATCCTCATGATAATCATCATCATGATGATGATGAACATCAAGCATCAGGACCTCTTCTATTTGGACAGTTTGCGGCCTGATGTGATAAACTCCAGGTTCTACGTTTACATACATGATCTCATTTGTTCTGTTATATTCCATGATCATATGTTTCATCCTAGGCTCAGCATCAATCCTGATCTGATTAGGTATACCTTTCCATGGCAACCACATGTGACTGAAGTCTGTGGACATGTATCCGTTAAGCGTTTTAGACCAGTCCCGGCTAAGCAACATCCCGTATGTATCAGGTATGTCAACTACCTGAATGTCAATGTAATACTGGATCCTAGGATCAGACGCTAGCTGCATGTGAATATGAGTGAGTTCTCCTACGACACTTACTTCTGTCTTGTCCAGTTGAGTGACCTTCTTTAAGGATTTAGCAGGATGCAGTCCTAATGCGTTGCATATTGACAAAGGCATAACATTAGTTGAGGCTCCTGAATCAACTAAGCAGTTGTGCAAATTCTTACTGAACATTCTTATGGTGAGGAGAAACGGAGGTGATTCAGTTTTATCTCTGTACAAGGTCATGTGAGAGGTTTCAGCAGCTTGGACTGTGGCTGACACTTTCGGCTTGACAGTGCTATCTTTAGCAGTATGGTCTCTGCTATTGGATTGACTCGAAAGGTGATTATCCTCTTTAGAAGCAGGATCATCCAGCGACTTCATGAATGCCTTTTTGATGGCAGGAGTTTTCAGTAACTCAGATAGGGACAGGCTGATCTTGATTTTCTTCATTTCATCAGCCAAATAGCTGACTAACCTGTCAGATTCATGAGGTGCACCTGCGACTTTTGTTACTGTGTTTTGAGGAGACAAGTATTGAGCATTCACCTTAGGGAACCCAGGGTTATTGCTAGCCTTAGGATCAGGAGGTGTGTTGAAGTTGTTTGGAGGTAGAGATGATGTCAATGGACCGGCAGGTCTGTTGGCATTACTCCTCAGGTTATAATTGTGCTTACCAGGGTATTGCTGCTGGTATGCATGTACTTCCTCATGCTCTCTTGTAGGTTCATTTTCATCCTCAAAAGGGAAGACATAATTTGCTTCAAAGGTTAAGGCAGATTCTTCACAGGTCTGATTATAATCCTGATGAGGCTGATTAGTGTAGGTTTCCAGCACAAAAGCTGAGTCATATCCACAAGGAACTATTTCATTTCCTTCTGCCTGAGGTGGATTTCCAGAAGTATTAGACACTTCAGTCTGAAAGATGCTGGCAGCAATCTTAAATTGTGGACAATCTAATTCTGCATGTGCATTGGTGTTGTGAATCCTACACCAATTGGTAAGGGCTGCCTCAGCAAGATTGACTCTAGTAGTCTGTTTGGCTTCACCAGGAGGCTGATTGTCTAGGGGTGATGGTAATGAACCATTATTTGGCCTGGAGTTCCACACTCTGGGCTGCCTAGGAGGATTATTGTTATTTGCAGCACTACCGTTGAAGTTATTGTTGTATCCTCTGTCAGGGTAATTTGGTCTGTCATTGGAATAACTCCTATTCTGACCTGACTGTGAATAAAACCCTTGATTTCTCAAGTGTGTTACTTCTGTGGTGAGCTTTCTCAACTGAGCAGACATTTCTTTGATTTCCTCTTTCTCCTCTTGAGCTTTGGCCACTACATTTTCAGTCTGAGGCTGGAAAAAGGAAGATCCATGGTTATTGTGGGATAGGTCTGTACCCTGAGGTATCTGAGTATGTGCAGGATATTGTGGCAATTGGCCATTTCCATTAGGAGGAGGCATGATACTCAATGGAGGTACTTGCAAAGGTGCAGGCATGATTGCTGGGGGCATCACTGCTCCATTTGGATATTGTGCAGGATATTGCGAAGGATAAGCTGCAGGATACTGTGCTGGATATTGTGACTGCATGCCAGGCAAAGCAGGGAATGCTATATTTGGAGTAGGAGCAGGTATCAGCTGTTGATTTACCTTGATAGCTTCTTGAAAAGCTCCTGTCAATGTGGTGATCGCAGGATGTGTTCTCCTGATGAACATGGCGGTTAATGGATCCAGGGCTGAATAATAAATACTTCTGGCAACATCATCAGCCACCACATATGGGGTAACTAGCTTGGACAACATTTTCTGGAACCTAGCATTGAAATTTGCAATAGGTTCATGCTCCAATCTCTTGATTGTGGCAAACAGGTGGTAATTCATGGATGGATCAATAGGGACCTTGAATCTGTCAAGAAAGGCCTTCTCTAAGACAGCCCACGAACCTACAAAAGATTGACCAAGACTGATGAACCAATTATAAGCCTCTTCCCCTAAGGAAAAAGGGAATAATCTGCACACCACATCCTGATGCTCTATTCTGGCTCTGCAGCAAGCCTCTTTAAACGTCCTGATATGATCATCTGCATCCTGATAAGGATGGTATTTTGGACAAAGCTTGTCCGGATACTTTGGTAACTCATGGTACGCAGTAAAGGTCAATGGTGATTCTGCTGCAAAGAACGACATTGCAACCTGAGGGGGCTGAACTGGTGGTGCAGTTGGCTGAGGTTGGACTAAAGGTATACCCTGAGGTTGAACAGGAGGTGTCACTGGTATACCTGAAGGTATTTGCAAACCAACGGGAGTTACAGGAGGAGGTCCTGGTGAAGCTCTGGACGTACTAGACTCTGGAGTATGGTGGACGTCTACAGTCCTAGGTCTAAAACCTCTAACAGGCAATTCTTCAAAAATTTCACTATGTCTAGACCTGGTATTTATCCTGTGAGCCAGGATTTCTCGATTCGGAGGCCAATTAGCTGAAACTTTGCAAATATTGGCTGGATTCCACCGGACGAGGTGATATTTGCGGTCAACTTGCAAATCAGACTGAATATTTACGCGATATTTGCGAAGACACTGCAAATATGACAGGATATTGGGATATTTCGACCAGTAGCACCGGATCTCACGTGTCTAAGGCTCAAATTCTCAAAGCTTGAACAGATTTATGCATCTTTGGCCAATATTTAGTGAATTTAAAGAAATCTACTATAAAGCTTGCAATATTTATGTGAAATTTGGAAATCTTTACACAGAATGTGCAAATACAAACTTGTCGCAGCAAATATTTACACAATTTGATGAAATTCACAAATGATCTGAAGTTACCTTACTCTGAGCGTCATCAAACCTGACAGTACTGATGATGAACGTGATCTTCCAGACTCAGGCCCTCCTTCTAGCGCCAATTTATGTTGGTCATGATGTTAGTCATTCGCAAACATAGAATAAAAGTTACACAACAACCTTTACTCATCTTGAAAGATACGATGAATTCAAAGAATTCATGATCCCAAGTCTCCGTTGATTAGGTCTTAATCTACTGACGTTACTCAGTGGTTGATGTGTGTTGCTGTTTTCCATTCAGGGGCCTTACGTGTTTCTGCACTGTTCATCATCATCATCTTCAAATATCCTGCTCTGGATGTTCGCTCTGCATAAGCTCCAACAATTCTACCTCTGCACTGTAAATTTAGTCAAATAATGTGCATACAGGCTGATATTTGCATGATTTCTACCATTATTTATGATTCTTTGCATGATATTTTCAATACTACATGCATTTAACCAAATATGCTAAGGATCTTCAGTTACCTACGGGATTTCAGCATATTTCACTGTTTCTGCTTGTTATTTATCATGATTTGCAGTTATGGTGATGAATTAATGAAATTGAAAAAAGGAAAAGGGTTAGAGAGTGAGATTCCTAAAATTACTGGACTTAGATCACTGATTCACATACAAGCTCCCATACTTGCAATGAAAAGAAGGAAAACTAGAAATCATACTTCACCAGGACATTCCACAAATCCGCATGATCTAGTGCAAAGCTTCAAAGGAAAGTTGACAACAACATGTAATGAAATGAAAGCGCTTCCAGTTGAACACAGCATTCACCAGTACATATCCAGAAATCAATAGAAGATTACGTAAAATTTACAATCAGGATGTAATCTGGAACTTCATATTCATTCAGTATGCTCAAGAACAGGTACATTTACAGTGATCTGAAGAAAGAACCTTGACATTTCAACAATTCTATCCTCATTAGTCTCAGTAATCCGATCTCCTAACTTATTCTACAGTAATTGACTTTTTGCGCCAGATGCGTCTGTGTATTCTAATGTATATCCCCCCTTTTATGTTTTAGGCTCTGGCCTTTATATAGAGCAAATGCCAAAAAATGGTTACAATGATCCAAGGATCAGGATCCTCTCATTACAAACAACGGCCCAGATGAAAAGCACATGCTTCGTCAGTTAGCAAATGTACAGCTGGCACAGAATATTCCAGCATCTTCAACTTGATTCGGTCTCCAGCTGGCGAACAGCATATTTGACAATATCCTCCTCATTTCTGGCTCATGTTGCCTCCATGTGCAACTTTGTAATGCTCAGCCTCAGCAGCATCATCATGATTTCAACGTTCAGCTTCAGCAGCATCATGACTTCAATGTTCAGCTTCAGCAGCATCATGACCTCAATGTTCAGCTTCAGCAGCATCATCATGATTTCCTGCAAGTAAACAGACAAACATTAAGTTCATCATCATCATGACAAACAACAGGAAGTAAACACTTTATTAAACATACCTCCCCATGTGCAGCCACAGGCAATCAG
This sequence comes from Cunninghamia lanceolata, assembly GCA_027924645.1. NCBI lineage: Eukaryota > Viridiplantae > Streptophyta > Pinopsida > Cupressales > Cupressaceae > Cunninghamia > Cunninghamia lanceolata. The sequence continues at coordinate 3,079,828 of BSBN01001480.1, forward strand.
GCTTTACCTGTGAAAAATATGCACTAAATGCATAAACGGCATAAAAACAACCAGGTCAACCCTCGTTGACCAAAACCAGGCAGTCGGGCTTTCAAATTTCTATCGCTTCATGTTTCTTCCCATTTTCTTGTATATCGGGTTCGAAATATGATGATGATGATCTCAGATTATACAAAGAAATAATCGCCTTTCAACCATCCTTAGAATCCGGCTTTGCATCATCATCATATTTGCATCGGCGTGACTACATATGATCAGGGTGACAATTTTACCTTAGGCCGACGGCAACAGTTATACCGACGCCAAAAATCATGATGATGACCAACTATATGCCTTCCGTCTGTCCGCAGGATATTACAAAATATGATGATCCTCCTTTCCTAATGCTCTGATGAAAAGCACATCAGGATGTTTTGTTCTTGCTCATTCGGGAAAGAAAGACAATGTCATCATCATCATGATGAAGACAAACAGGAGGACTTGGAAAATGATCCTGCCGCTGAGGAAAATCATGATGACGTCATCGTCATCATCAGGCTTGGTTAAAATGCAAAGGGATGACGTCACCGTCATGTTTCGTTACGATCAGGAGGTAAATGGAGTATCGGGTTCCCTCTAAGGAAGATGATCAGGTCATGAAATCAGTATGACCCTTTTCGGCCAAGGCAATCCGCTCGAAAGATCAGGATGATGAACATCATCATCATCATATACGCACTGGGTGATCAAAAATATGATCCTGCCGAAAGTCCTGATAACGTCATCAGGATATCCGGGGCTTGTGTTAATCTTCGAAGATGACGTCATCGTCATCATCATACTGGCGAAATGGATCACGCCTTGGAAAATATCCTGCCGAAGGACAAAGGTGATGGTGACGTCATCGTCATCATCATATTTGCAAAAGGTTATACTCGTCGGCAGGATGATATTACGAACTGTTGGGAGAGACGAACAAGATCATGATGATCTTGTTCAACACGACTTAAGAAACGAAAATCACCCTCCGCTTCGAAAGATAAGGTGATCATCATGATCACGCAAAAGGAGGTCAGGAGGATATTAAGAAATGTCGGGTCTCGAAATATCATGATGATGTTGATCACCAAGACTGTCGTGCGCGCGCAAATTATGCAGATGGCAGATTTCTCTAAGTAAGGTGATATTATAATATCAGCATGATATTATAATATCGGGTGATGCTAAATATCATGATGCTCGCAATGTTGGAATATCATGATGCTGATGATGTTAGAATATCATGATGATGATGATGTTTCCAGGGTCGCTTGACGGGAAAAACTCACCATGACTTAAGATTAACGTCCGGATGTTTCGGGACTGCATGATTTTTATCAGGTGATAGAGTAAGATCATGATGATGACCTTAGGCGACACAAAAGACCGCCCGACGGGGAGAACCTACTACGACTTAAACTTGACGTCCGGATGTTTCGACCTCAGGATATTATCGGGGGGCTTTTCAAATATCATGATGATGATGTTCATACAACAATTATCAGGTTTGACCAAAACTTTGACTGCTCACAACTCCTTCATATGGACGAATTTTCGGGTGATGTAAAAGGCAAACCTGCATGGAATTTCAAACTCATTCTAACCATGAAGTCATAGAAACAAAATATGAACTTTGACAAACTAACCTCATGATGATGACCTTATCTCATCCTGACCTTCATGATGATGATGCACCTGACTTATTTTTACCAAACCGCCAGAAACAGACAACACAGGCCAAAACAAAAGCTGGGTCCCTGTTTTGCCAAGTCAAAATGGGGCGTGTTGTGTAACCACACAACAGGTGATAAAGTCAAAAAGTCATCGGCAAAACAAATAATGTCGGAGTGAAAAATTTTAAATGTGCCGATCTTATACCTCTTGCCGATGAACACCTTTTCGGGGAGACAATTGCTTTCGGCGGAGATTATTTAGATCACACCGATCCTATACATCTTGCCGATACCGTATGCTGGAAACCGTGAGGTAAAAGAATTATTAAAAGTGAGAATTTATTTCAAAAGGGAAATGAATATAGGGTGTGAATAAAAAATTAAATCACATGAGATTGTAGTAGAATAAAATATAAATTTCCTGTTTTCATGGAAGGGGTTATAAGGTAAAAAATTATTAAATGTTTTTATTCTGAAAGAGAAATGTTTTCTGAAGAGTTAATCAAATAGGTAATTATTTTACCTAAATAATATTTTTATGTGAGAATGCATAAAATAGCCAGTAAAACCAGAAGGGGTAATTATTTTCACATAAATGATTATTCTAGCCAAGTGAAGGTAAAAAAGCATACCAGCGAATATGATGGTGAAATTTACCAACAAAAGATTAAGATTTAAGTATTATTCTTTATTTTCTCATGAGAACACGGAGACAAGTTAAATTAATTAATCTATCTACGGAAGATAATTAATTAATTAATGGAAAGCTACACGGGACAGAGATGCAAAGGGTTGTAACCCTAAAAGTCACAACCCTAAATTTACAAGATATATATGAGAGATGGCAAATTGAGCAAAAGAAGGAATGAGGAGATCAGGATCAAGAGTAGATTAGGAAAAATATCAGTTAGATAACTGGATGGATTGACCAGTTGCCGGAATAAAATATTATGTTGTACATTGTAAAACCTTGCAAGATTGTATAGTGGAGAAAATGCACAAATTAATGATTTAATATTGGTGTCTATTGTTTGTTGAGCTGAGTAATTATTTGGTTGTCTCCATACTGTAATTTCTTTGTTATTTGAACCTGAGTTTCCAAGTTGATATTTCAGTTTCATCAAAACACACTTGCTGTTTTCGTGTAATCAAACTAATTGGTTTCCATTATAGATATAAAATCCTTTTGATTGATTACAGTAACCTGGAGGTAGCATTTGGATAGGTAAGAACAGCCTTATAATTGTCAAGATTGCCATACTATCTCCAACTCGATATTGTCTTGTTATTCAAATTGAGCATCAACTCCATTTGTCAATACACATTTGCTATCATTGTGTGATTCTTTTGATCGGTTCCTTCAAGCAAGGATTAAAAAATCCTTTCAATAAGTCACAGTAACCTGGTAAGATTCGAGTGGATCACTAAGTAGAGTCTGTCAGTCACATTCTTGCACGTTTATACAAGCTATAAACAAAACAAGTGCCAAACAATCAGAATTGTAACCAGTAAGTAAATCGTATATCATATATACTTTGACTCCATTAGCCCAATAGAAATAGGCACTGGTCATACCATTTCCATTTTAGAATTCCATAAAATCCTATTCAAACAAATACAACTCATATCTTAGTACTAGGAGTAGGAGTGGTTCAAAAGCTTTTATCTATTTCACATTTTATGCCATTGTGAGTAGATACCTAAATCCAATCAAATCATATAGGGTTAAGTCTGCTTTAAGTACAAAGGTACACCCGCCTAGGTTTGCAGGACCTGTAGTGTAGGGAGCAAATAGCTCTGTCAATTGGTCCAAAAACGTTGCAAATCCAAACATAGAGTCTGGCATCCTCTTAGGGTTAGCAACTTGCATTTTTGGGAACTAACACAACACACATCAACCTCTGAGTAACGTCAAATGATTAAGACCTAATCACTAGAGACTTGGGATCATGAATTCTCTAAATTCATCGTATCTTTCAAGATGAATAAAGGTTAATGTGTACTTTTATTCTATGCTTGTTTGTGACTAACATCATGACCAACAGGCTCTTAGTTGACAGTATATAATCCTATTGCATGGGGTGGATTATGCTTTGTGGTTGTGTTGCTGTAGTAACTTTCATATTGGGTGTCTGTGTGAGAGGCTTCCTTGTGATATGAAGAAGTTTGTGTTGCTGCTCAGCCGTGGAGTATTGTGTTTATGCTGGGGTTTGTTCCTGGTATTGGAAGGTGCTGATAATGTGGTGCCCTGGTTGCATTTCGGTTATAGAGTTGATCTTTTTTGAGATCTGGAAGCTTCTGATATAACCTGATTTTCTCTCTCGGGTGCATGTGCATGTTGGTGGTTAAGGAATCGGTCTACAAGTGGACCTGAAGCTCTTGAACTGTTGTTTCCTTAAATGGATATTTTGTATTTGCATGACTCAGATTCATGTTTATTGGATTTGAGGGGTTTTATAGTTTTTCCTTAAAATCTATGGTTATTCATATTAATGATGATCCATTATTTTGGTTTAACTGTTATGGAGTTTGTGTTGCAAACTTTTGGGTTTTCCAAATGTGAAGTGGGTATGGATGTGCATGGGTATTTCTCAAACACAGTGGTTTTGTAGGTTTTACATGGTCAAGAGAAAAACTTGTGGTTTTATGAAGCTATAGTTAAGATATTTCTAGAACCTATCTTTTGAGGTGTTGCTGGATGATATAGTTGTAGTTTTGCATACATGCTCTGTGCATGGAGTGAGGAGGTGAAATGCTTTCTTTGCATGGAAGTGCTAGGAAGTGATATGTCACTCAGTATTTCTGTGGTAATGCCTCTGGTTTCTTGAATATGATGCTCAGGTTGTGGACATGTTTGGTAAATCAGATTTGTAAGTAATCTGGTGTTTAAGTCATGTTGTCTATATTGTTATCTATTCCTTGAAATCTCAGTTTTGTAGTTTCTAGAGCATTAGTGAGTTTGCATGCTTCAGTATATCTGGATCTACGAGTTATGCAATTTTTTAGGTGTGTACAGCCTATTGATTGCAGTGGGATAACTCAGAAGTGGACGGTCTATATCCACAAGATTGATTATTTGATTGTGCAGATTTGTTAGCTGGCCTTATCTGTGGTCACTTGTGCATTGTCTCTGAATAGTTGGTTATGGAGACCTGAAGTATGTGTATCATGGTGTCATGAATAGCTTGGATTCACAGGTTTGTGTAATGATAGTGATAGTTTATTTCCTTGGTTTGGGGATCTTGGTGCCACTTGGTTTTATTGTCAGATGGACACGTTAATGTGTGGACCTGGTAGATTTTCAGATTAGGAGATGTTTGGTCATGTTGCTTGGAAAGATCAGTTGCCACAGTTCAATGGGAGCTTTAGCAATGACTGCAAATTCATCACTTAGTGGTGAATGATCCTCTTTAGTGTTGCAGATGTTACTAGAAAGAGCTCTTTGATCCTGTTGCTGCAGAAGGGTTCTTTCAAATTTGCAAGGACACTATTTGAGGATGTGCAACATCTTGGAGTAATGGAGGATTCATGAAATCCTTGGCTGAGGTGTTGTTGGTGCTTGACAGGTGATGTTGGTTTAGAGTTTGATTATTCATGTCATGATATACTCTTGTTTAAGCTTTTCAGTTTTGGCATGATATGTTTTGCTCTAGAGACTTTGATTAAGTTCACCTGAAACATGGAATCTCCTAAGGGGGATGGTAAGATCATAATGTCATAATAAGTTCCTAATTCAGAAGATTGGAGCTTTGACAGTGGTCTAGTAACTTCTCTATGTTTGGGTACATTTATTATTTTCTTAATTACTTCATAGTGGTGTAATGTTGCAGTTGGAGTTTAGCATGAGGTGATTGTTCAAAGGTACTCATGTATACATGGAGAATAAGGTGAGATTGAGTATGTTGTGCTTATTTAGAGTTTGCAGCAGGAAGTCCGAGGAGTCTTTACCTTGTTTGAACGTGAGTTCAATAGAGACCTATGAGGAGATTGTTCTTGGAGGAGTCATGATGACTTGTGTATCTTGAAGGAGCATTCTTATCCCCTCTCTTTGTCTACTCAGCAGATAATCATCTGAGAGGTATTGCCCATTGTTTCTCTCAGGTGTTTTATGCTTTCTTTCATAGATATGGATCTTGAACTGCTTAAAGATGGTTCTGGAGGGTTCATTGTGAGAAATGGATAGAAAAACTAATCCCCTTTTGTATTTGAAGTTTAAAGATATCATACATTGATGAGAATTGTTAGGAGATGTTTTTATGGGCTGATTTCCTAAAATAGGAAATGGATTAGTTTGATCTTCTTTGGCTTGAGATGCTTACATCCTTGTTAAATTGTTTGATCTTGGAGAATGAATTTTTTGTTTGGATGTTGTTATGCTGTTCTCTTTGGGATTTTCAAGAGGAGATCATACTTGACACAGTTGGCACTTAGAGGTGTATGCAGAAGGATTTTCTACAGGTATATGATGTGCATTGTTTCTCTCTTTGTTCTGGTTGTCTTCCTGGATGTTCTATTTCACACTATATTGGTTTGAGATTTTGTTGGAGCTGATTGTGATCACTAGCCTGTGGTCATGTGTTTTCACTTATGTTCTTGGGTGATGACATGGAAGTTATGTTATCTCTTCCTTTTGTTGGATGTGGAGAATTTGGGAGAGTTCTGGATTGGTGAGGAGATTTGTTGCAGGATAATTGTTTACAGTTTTTTGCATATCATGGTGAATGTTTCCTTGTTACTATATGAAGTTTACACTTTCTATGTGATGCCATTGGTGGACTTTGTATGCCATAATCTTTGATCTGCATTATCTATGCAGTGGGAGTTCTTGGATGTGGTTGGTCTTTTTTGACTGGCTGACACATGGAGCTTGTATTTGCAACTGATGGGTGTATATGTAGGTGGCATGAGTCTACTGATGTTTATACCTTCAAGGTATGAGTGATTGGATGTTTTAGCACTGGCTGTGTGTGTTATTTTTAGTCACGTGGGTTTTGTTCAGTTGGATGGGTGCAGTCAATTTTTTGATTGTTGATCTAGCTGATGTTTTCTCTTGTTTATGGAGAATGGTTACATGGTTGTGTTCTGGAAAATTTTGAATTTGGAGCTTCTGTGTAGCTTGTGAGCACAGTGGAGTGGAGGCAGTATCGACTTTGGTTCTGTGACTTGGAGCATTGATGGTTTCCTGTAATTCCTTTGTCAAGTGGGAGAATGTTGAGTACTTGAGACTCGGATTACAGGTTCAATGTTTCATTGGTTCATTGGTTCAACGACATTGGTATGAAGTTTGTTATCAGGCTTACCGAATGTATATGGTGAAATCATATTGGCATTATATGTTGGGAATATACAAATTATGTGTATATCGCAAATGTATGAGAAGATACATCTCATGAGTATATCACTAAAGTATACGGGTATACAATTCATGTGTATATCGCTAATGTATGCTGCGAACATTTCATGTGTATATCGTAATTGTATCTGAGTACATTTTGTGAGTATCTCACATTTGTATATTGCGGTTGTATGTGGTGAATGTCCATTTCAAATAATACAAGGAGCGACTGACAGAAACGGTAGAAAGAACCGGCACGGCAAGTCAAACATTGTATGTATGAAGCAGAAGTCATCGGTATGATGAGATCCCATTGGGAAAGACTTCGGGAGTTATACCGACGTGTGAAGTCTCACTGAATGTCAGTCTTTGTTTAGCTTATCGGTATGAGATGTGATATCAGAGGATGAAGAGAATGTGTTACTGATGGTCTAAGTCTCACCGAAGGAGGTATGAAGAAGTCACTCCAACGGTTCGATAGTGGTTGACCGGCTAGGGTCGTCAGTGACAAAAGTGCCGACAATAGACTTTCGTGTGGTCATGTATTTTAACTGGAAAAATGACTGATGTTGGATGCATGTGGGACTAAAGGTTCTCATGGATATGCGAACAGTCAGGCTGTAGTTTAGATGGTTGGGCTAAGCGTAACCAAATTGTTGGGTGGTTGGGTCTTTTACATGAGAATTGATTAGATTGCTAAAAGCAATTGGGGAATCAATAGAGATGTGAGAGAGAGTCTGAGAGACGGTGAGTTCAATTTGATGAAATTCTATTCTTCTTCTTCTATGAAGTCCTATGCTGTATGTTGTACGCAGCATGTTACCAGAATGTGAAGGGACTGAGAAGAGAGTGAAAATAGATTTTAGGTGAAGGGAGTTCTGGCTGAGAAGGTGAAGTTCTGTACTGTGTGCTATTTGTGACATGATAACAGTATGAAGAACTAACCCTAGTGCTGGAGAACTTTGTGCAGGGTTATACTGTCAGCTATTCCTTAGAAGGAACAAGATGTTAATCTCCTGTAATAGCTATGAGCTTGTAAATGTATTGTAACTATTTGGTTGCTGAATAATACAATGGCTTGATGATTTGGAGTGTGGGGTTTTTTACCCGTAAGGGTTTTCCCCATGTAAATCTGTGTTCTTGTTCTGTCTTTCATGTTTAACATTTCTACTGTTGAAACTGGTTAATGCTGCCTATACTTTCCTCAAATGGTCAATGTTGGAAATGTTCTATGTCTGTTTCCACTTTAATGGCATAGTTGTGCCTGTTTTTGAAGCAATTGAAAAGAATTTAAGTCTGTCAAAGACACCACTGTTCTTAGAAATACGTTTTGAGATGCTCTCATTTCCTTACAGCCTCAAAGAAATGTTGTCTCATGGAATCCAATGATTGCAAGATATGCATAAAATGGATTTTATCAAAAAGTCCTTAGAAACATTCAAGCAAATGCACAAAAGAAACTTTCAAGCAAATGCAATTGGCACGTGTATAACCAAATTCCACAACCTTATCCAACATCCTCCTTGCCTATGCCAAAATGGGATCTTTAGAACAGGGTGTCAACAACCATCAAAGCATAAAGGATATAGGAATTTTGTCACATGTTGTATTTGTAACTGTCCTTGTAGACATGTATGCAAAATGTGGAAGCATAGACAAGGTGTGTGAACTATTTGACATGATGCCTCAAAGAAATGCACAGTCTCATGGAATGTAATGATTGAAAGATATGAACAAAATGGATTTTTTGAAAAGGATTTATAAACTTTCAAGAAAATACAATTGGCACCTATAAAACCAAATTCCTATAACCATAATTGATCATCATATTATATTTAATGTAAACTGTCATATACATAATGTGAAAGGAAACAAGGTACGTAGAAATGCTTCCTACACCGATCTAATGAGGGGAACAGTATGCAAATTTTTAGATCCTTATAGTTATAGATATGTTAAACTTATAAAAATGAGCTAGAATAGCAAACACAACACATAGAATGCAATAGACAGAAGATATACGTGGGGAAAACCTTTTCAAGTGAAAAACCCCACACTCCAAAACCTGCACAATGTATTATCAAAACTAAGGTGTTTACAATACACTTGCAATGCAAGTTCTTTTAGGAGTCTTCAAATGTCATTTCTAGAGTAATTTCAGTAGCATAACAATACCTATACAAACACTATGCATAATACAACTCCAAGCACCTCATTATATAGAGTTACAAGGCATAACTGAGAAGCTTCTAGAGGTGGGCATCCATCTTGGCCACATGGCCCATTTCTCACACCCAAGGACACTTGTCCAATATGCATACACCTCTCTTAGATCTGTCATACATGGCAGATTTGGCTTCCCAAGATGGAGTGCTCTAGGCTAAAAATAGGTTATGATAGATGTTCTTACGCATCTTACAACTATCATAAAATCTACCGAACATAACAACACTTAATGTTGTAAGAGAATCTGTCATACAAGACTAAATATAACATATTCCTCTTACAACATGTCAAAACCTAACTTGGGCACCCAAAGATGCCTTCCTCACATGCAAAGATGCTCTCTGACACTTGTCTTCACTTGTCATAAGAATCTCTATACTTGGCTCTTATGCATCATAGATTCTGTCATACAAAATAACTCCTCTATCATACCACAAGATGCTGACACATAGAATATTAGTGCCACCTCAAATGGGATGCCTAGATTCTCCTATGTTGACTTGACCATCCAAGTCACATTACAAGTAGGATGATATGTCACAATACCACCTCATACTAAATGACAAAATAGGATGTGCACGTAAATACAAAATTAGGCAAATAAATAAATACATAAATGAATATCATATGCTAGGAATTTGCAAAGGTTGAGACGCTTTAATTCTCAACATTCTCCCACTTGTCGAACACCTTGCAAGAGCCAATAGAATGACAAGATTTAACTACTAGGGGCCAAGAGGCTCATAGAATTTGAACACCATCTAAACTTATCTGTGCCCACAAGTTTTGTTAATGCATCTACAACATTCTTCAAAGTGTCAACCTTCTCCAATATCACCTTCCCATCTTCTACCATATCATGAACAAAATGCTACTGAACATCAATGTGCTTTGTTCTGGCATGGAAAGTAGGATTCTTTGCTAAGAAAATTACACTCTAACTATCACAACAAATAGTAATCTGTCTTGCATCAAAACCAATGTCTGAACACAACCTCTTAAGCCAAATGGCTTCCTTACAAGAATGAGTTGCTACCATGCACTCTACTTCTATCATGGACAAAGCAACTATAGGTTGTTGCTTATTCATCCAACTAGTAGCTCCACCAAACATAGTGAACATGTAAGAAATGGTGGATCTCTACTGTCAATGTCACCTGCCAAATAAGAATCCACAAATCCACGAATACTAACAGAATGCTGAGGTCCTATAGGATAACCATGATAACATAGGGAATACTTAGAAGTACCCCTCAAATATCTGAACACTTTCTTCACTACATCCCAATGTACCTGTCTAGGATTAGCCATAAACCGACTAAGGACTCCCACTTCTTAGGTAATGTCTGGTCTTATACAGGCCATAACATACATCAAGCTGCTAACTACAATAGTATAAGATACTCTACTGATATCCTATGTCTTAGAAGTAGACTTTGGACAATCATCAACATATAACTTTGTTCCCATCATAACAGGAACAGTCAACGGTATGCAATCCACCATACTGAATCTCTCCAACACAATGTTAATATACTTACTCTGACCTAACCAAAGTTTTTTGTTTGCTCTATCTCTTATGATCTCCATCCCCAGATTATACCTGGCTACCCTTAAATTTTTCATTTCAAACCATGCTGACAACTAAGACTTCAAATCAGAAACCAAACCTTTACCATTCCCAATTAGTAACATATCATCAACATACAATGATTTAATGAGAATGCGATCATTGTCAAATTTGAAATACACATAATGATCTGATTTCAATCTCAAAAATCCAATACTCAACACAAAGGCATCAAACCATTGGTACCACATCCTAGGAGACTATTTGAAACCATAAAAAGACTTCTTTAACTTGCAAACCATATTTTCTTTACCTTTTACCACATAGTGCTCTGGCTGTGACATAAATTTCTTCCTCCAAGTCACCATGAAGGAAAGTTGTCTTCACATCCAATTGTTCCACTTCTAAGTCATAAGTTGTTGTAAGAGATAACAAGAACCGAATAGATGTCAGCTTTGCAATGGGAGAGAAAATCTCACCATAATCAATTCCCTCCACCTAAGAATACCCCTTTGCAACCAATCTGGCCTTATATTTATCAACACTACCATCTGTACCAAATTTCTTTTTGAACACCCATTTACATCCAACAACTTTTCATCCTTCAAGCAAGGGAACCAAGTTCCAAGTTTTAATATTTTCCAAAGAAGCCATCTCTTCCTCCATGGACTCCTAAGAACTTGCATCTTTCATACTCATAGCCTCTTTCACAGTTCTAGGCTCATCACTGTTAGAAATCAAGGCAAAAGCACAACTAGAATCAAGAATTGAATAACTAAACCTCTCATGTTGCTTCCTCATTCGTGTGAACCTCCTCAAAAGTTGAGGTGGAGGTTCTACTTCTTCTTCTGAACTTTCAGAGATGCTAGAGCTCTCCTCATCATCAGGTCCAATAGGGTCTTTCAGTTCAGTCTTCTCAGGGGTAGTAGGAATTTGAACCACATCCTCTTTCTTTTCCTTTTCTTCTGGTTGTAAAACAATATGAATTACCTATCTAAAAATAACACTTCTGGTATACAATACTTTCTCAGCCATAGAATCCCAAAGCTTGTACCCTTTCACACCGACACCATAGCCAATGAAGATACACTTAACTACCTTAGGCACATGTGCATATACCTCACAACCAAAAACACGAAGATGCCTCAACGAGGTCTTCTTACCAGACCACACTTTCATAGGTGTCTTATCAACGAGCATTGAAGTAGGAGACCTATTAACTAGGTAGCAAGTAGTGGCTATAACTTTAGACCAAAACTTTTGTTCAAGTCTAGCTCCACTGAGCATACTCCTAGCCCTCTCCATCAATGTTCAATTCATCCTCTCTGCAACTCCATTTTGCTGAGGAGTGTATGGATTTATCTTATGTCTTTCAATCCCATGTTCTTTATAGAACTTATTGAACTCTACGAAACAAAACTCACCACCGTTATCAGTTCTCAAACACTTAATCTTTTTACTAGACTGATTTTCTACATAAGCTTTAAACTCTTTGAACCAACTAAAGACTTTAGATTTGCTTCTGAGAAACTAAATCCATGTTCGCCTACTATAATCACCAATGAATGATACAAAATATAACGATTTAGAAATCGAAGGAACATTCGCAGGACCAAACACATAAAAATGAATTAGATCCAACACACTAGAAGACTTGTGAGAACTAGAGTAAAACTAAACATGATTTTTCTTTCCATATACATAATTTTCACAAAAGTTGAACTTGAGATTACAATCATTTAACCCCTTAATGTGGTTTTTATTTTTCAAGGCTCTGAGACCCTTCTCACCAATGTGACCAAGTCTCTCATGCCACAACATTGTCTTCTCAGTAGGAATTTTCATTTCTAAAGCATGAGCACCCTTACATACCCAAAAAGCACTACCATCAGAAGTTGAAGCAACACATTTTTTCATTGTGAATTCCAATGGTGAGGATGAAGAATATGAAGCTCTTTCCTTTGAAATAGAAGAACTATTGCACTGAGCAATGCATGCATAAACTGAAATAGAGTACCTCTCTGAGTACCCTTAGCAAGCACCATAGCTCCTCTTGTCATCTTGCATCCTCCACTTGAGAAGATAACATGCACACTTGCATCATTCAATTTACTTATAGAAAGTAGGTTTCATGCTAAACTGGGGATGTGCATAACCCCATTGATCCCCTTCACTCATCCATCAGGGAATCAAATCAAGACTCTTCCACAACCAACTATCTTCAGGTCAGAGTCATCACCCAGGTACACCTTCCCACCATCAAACTCTTCATACTTTGTGAACCAACCTTGATGTGAGGTCATGTGGAAGGAAGCACCAGAGTCTATCAACCACACATCTTCTGATGCATGGGTGGCCAAGGTAGCAATAAAAGCATCACCATCATCTTGAGATTCGTTCGAATCTGAATTAGAGATGTTCTTCTTTTTCTTCTTCTCCTCCTTACACTCCTTTCAGAAATGCCTAGATTTACCATAGTTTCAACATAGTGCCTTGGACTTTCCTAGAGATTTGGATCTCCCATGGGAATTGGATTTTTCCTTTTCAGCTTTCTTGTCCTTCTTTTTCCCTTTCTATTTGGGTCTACCATGAACTGCAAGAGCCTCCTTAGCTGACTCAGAAGACTTTCTCCGCATTTCTTTAGATAATAGCAAAGACACTACTTCATCCATCTTGAAGGTGGTTGTAGTACTCCCAATGGCCATGACAAGGTGGTCCCATGAGTCTGGCAAAGAACAAAGCAAGGTCATACAATGATCCTCCTCCATTTTCACACCAACGGAAGTCAACTATGCAACTAGCATGTTAAAGGCATTCAAATGATCTGCAATAGATCATCAATCATCAATCCTCAGAGAATACAACTTCTTCCTTAGGAATAACTTGTTTACTAGGGATTTAGCCTGATAAACATCACCACATTTCTTCCATAGCTCTTTCATGGTCTTCTCTTCATGAATATTTAACATGATAGAATCAGCTAGACAGAGTCTCACAAGACCCTTAGCATTTTGATCTTTGAGATCCTATTCTTCTTGAGCCATTGCCTCTGGTTTTGTGTCATACATAGTTTCCATTATATCTCTATCAACAAGCATGTCTTCCATTTTGAGTTTCCACAACTTGAAATTACTGCCATTAAACTTTTCCAATTCTATCCTTTCAAAAGTACCTGCCATCTCCTTCCTGCAATAAGATCACACAATACTCTACACAGACTCCCACTCAATTGAAGATCAGTACAAAAAATCCCTACCCAACAACTAGGATCAAAGGTGATCAAGCTTTGATACCAACTAAAAGGAAGCAAGGTATGCGGAAATGCTTCCTACACCGATCAAATTAGGGGAATAGTATGCAAATTTTTAGATCCTTATAGTTACAAATAATGAGATAGAATAGCAAACACAACACATAGAATGCAATAGACACAAAATATATGTGGGGAAAACCTTTTCAGGTGAAAAGCCCCACACTCCAAAACCTACACAATGTATTATCAAAACTTAGGTGTTTACAATACACTTGCAATGCAAGTTCTTTTAGGAGTCTTCAAATGTCATTTCTAGAGTAATTTCATCAACATAACAATACCTCTACAAACACTATACATAATAGAACTCCAAGTACCTCACTATATAGAGTTACAAGGCATAACTGAGAATCTTCTAGAGGTGGGCATCCATCTTGGCCACATGGCCCATTTCTCACACATAAGGACACTTGTCCAACATGCATAAACCTCTCTTAAATCTGTCATACATGGAAGATTTGACTTCCAAAGATGGAGTGCTCCAGGCTAAAAATAGGCTATGACAGATGCTCGTACGCATCTTACAGCTATCATAAAATCTGCCCAACATAACAACACTTAATGTTGTAAGAGAATCTATCATACAAGACTAGATATAGCATATTCCTCTTACAACATGTCATAGCCCAACTTGGACACCTAAAGACACCTTCCTCACATGCAAAGATGCTCTCCGACACTTGTCTTCACTTATCATAGGAATCTCTATACTTGGCTCTTACGCATCATATATTCTGTCATACCACAAGATGCCGACACATGGCATATAAGTGCCACCTCAAATGGGATGCCTAGATTCTCCTGTGTTGACTTGACCATCCAAGTCACATTACAAGTAGGATGATATATCACAATGCCACCTCATACTAAATGACAAAATAGGATGTGCAAGTAAATAAAAAATTAGGCAAATAAATAAATACATAAATGAATATAATATGCTAGGAATTTGCAAAAGTTGAGACACCTTAATTCCCAACATAATGTCATGAACATAACATACAGTCTATATACAAAGCCATATTGGTATGTACAAACAAAGCCATATAGGCATATACAAAGATATACATCGGTAACATACAAAAGTATGTATACAAGGCCATCTAGGCATACAAAAAAATGTCCTAAAATCTAATTTCCTATGAACTGCTATTAAATAATTGGCAGCCCTTTCTTGACTGTGAATATGGAGAGTCAATTAGTGACTCATCTTCTCTCTCTTGTCAACTAGACCTCATCAACAGAGATTTTTAAAGCTCCACCTATTAATACAATCAAACAATATCCACATTAATATAGAAAACATGAAAAATATAACACATCATATGTAATCAATCACTTACTGCTAGCTGATGATCCCTCTTGATCATTTTTTGTCTCTCTTCATCTGTAGCTGGACGAGTTGGAGTTGTGACCTCCTATGAGAAGCATCAAGAAGCAAAATTGAGTAAACATGAATATCATTTATGTACATTAAATGACATGAGATAAAACAAGAAATACAAAATAACATTTACATGTTACTGGCTCATACCTCGGTCAAAGGATTTGCAGAAAAAATAGCTACAACAATGCCTACCTCCATTGATCGACGAAGATGAGGAGGAGTCTCCATATTCAACATCTAAAAATAGAGTTGAAGGTTATTTGAGAAAAATAGATACATAACATTATTTAAATGCATAATGATTACAAATGGTAAAATTTACCACAATGAAAGTGCTTATGCATCTAGGGGACCAAGGAAATCATGGTGGTGGTAGTACTGCTCCCTGTTCATTATCAAATCTTTACTAAATAAGATTATCATTGATATATGTACTATATTTATGATCATGTGATAAATTACATACCTGTCGACTCGACCTCCTCTCATAACCCTACACTGGATGGCTAACAGATGCAAGATGAATAAGTTTTGACCCTAGAATTTCATAGTGCAGACAATTACATACATTAATTTTGACTTGTAATATAGATAGTCATATAATTAATTAGAAATTTCAAATACAAATATATTAAATCAAGATGAACCTTGTAAAAAATTACCTGGGAGTCAATACCAAACATATTCTATATGAGGTCATTTGTGAGAACAATATTATCCAATACAAATGTGTCCATCACTGGCTGCTACCCCTGTGTCGTAATGTCCTAGTGAGAGTCCTGGGTCCCATAATCACCCAAGTTCCCACATGAACTGCAAAGATGTGGGGACAAATGTCATCTAGTTCTCTCACCCTCATCGGCTTGGGTAAGATCATCACCATATTGTGCTAGACTGGGTGAGAGAACTCAATGAATATGGTGTCTCCACCTCAACACTCTCCTTCAAAGCTGAAGGGAATGAGATATGTGCTAGCCTCATGAGGGTTTTAGGTACTCAATTCTGGTCTCGATGTGCCCCTGTCTATCTTGGGCAAAGCCACCATCTCTACCTTGGAACTCTCAAATGTCAAAGTAATTAGGAATCTCCTTCAGGATGAACTCACAATAGAGTTTCCTCAAGAAATATTACAGCATCTCATTATTATTACAAGGATGCTCATCAAAGACCATGTATCATCTATCCCAAAAGTTTTGGGATATATCTTCATTCACACACCAATGAATCGGGAACTGTTTGCAAGTCTCTTCTAGTGTTCGGCTAGTTTTAGGATTGATAAAATGTGGACATAATTGAGATTTTGTAACTTTTTGTCCTTAACTTGTTTGCAAGACAATTTTTCAACATAATATTGTTGACTCCTCTCCCTATAGTCATTCCATTCAGTGATTTGGTTTATCACCAATTCAATATGAGAAATAATGATCTCTAATGACTTGGCAAGGGATCTCCTATGATCAGTACTTGCATTTGGACTATTTAATGGTTCAATTAGGATTTCAAGATGTTTTTGTTTTCTTCAATTTGCCCTAAATAGTTTTCTTGTGTGTCTCTTTCATGGTGAGGAAGGAAGGTGGGGAGTTTTGAGGGTTTTGACAATTTTGGGGGTTGCTTTAAGCCTCCTCTATTGGATTATGGTTTTGTGGTGCCTCATTGATTGAAAATTCAACATAAAAATCTAATCAAAACATTGCAAAATTAAAAATTCCTTTTCAAATTCACAAAAAACAATCAAACCTTACATAGTTTAGCTACTACAGTACCCTCCACACTTTGTTCATGATGTCCTCGGGAGCAGGATTGGTGAGGTGGCATGGTGAAATTGTTGATTACACTTATAAATTGTTGATTCCCTTCTTATAATGCGCTTGCACTGTAAAAGGTGAAACTTGCACAGCCAAATTCTCCAAATGAGCTATGGGTTGTTGTTTGTGGCCTTTTTATTTTAACTTTTAGAAAAGAAAAATGTGAGCGCATTATAATGAGCTCACGTTATTGATTGTATGGGACCAAAAAGTCCATGTGGCAACTTTTTTCTCCCTCATCTTGATGCATATACCTATTATACTTTTTGTATATCTCTCTTGTCCCATTAAATATATAAATACTTCCAAAAATTGAATGTCTCTTTATAAATTTATACCCAAATGCTTAGTTGGGTTTAAATATTCTTGGTAAATGACATTGTGAAAATGTTGGATCCAAACATTATTTATTCTTATTTAATTTGTTATAGATTTATGTTGTATATATTTACACAAAATTAATGCTAAACTAAAATCCTTCTAGAAAGAAAATTTTACAATTTATGATCTTTAGAGTAAAAAATTACTGTGTTGTATAAACTAATTTTATCTTTGTTAGTGAGCAACCCATATTCTATAACCAAATATTAATGTTAAATAAAATTGAATTTAATTTTGTTTTATTTAAACCCCCTTTAGGGGGGCTATGATAGGAGCCAAACCTTAGCTGTTAGGAGAGAAATCAAAAGTCCATGGGCTGCCACCCCTCCCATTAAAAAAATAAAACTATTAAAATTCAAACCTTTTCTTATCTCGTGCTAAAACAAACAAAGAATCTAGTTATAAATTTATTCTATTTTTATTGATAATATGAGATTTGTTAATGTGTGAGCAGGAAAAATCAGGTTAATAAGATCAAGCATTACAATCAAAACCCAATCCTACCACCTTCAAGAAATCCATCTAAATGACACAAAATGAAAGCAAATCAAAGAACAATGTCACCTAGATTGTATCAATTCCTTGGTTGAATGTGGATTGCTTCTCTTTAGTGAACAACCATAATTGCCAAAGTTGCCATGATGATAGATGATATGCTCAAAGTGTTTAATGGATGCTCAATGGATGTGATATGCATAAGATGATAATCTGGATGCTCTAGAGATTATGTGGGATTCAGGGCTTGGAATGAAATGAGAGGGTGTATATACAGCTCTCAACTAAGATTGATCAATGGTAGAGAAAAGGTAGCTACATAAACGGTTGAGATTATTTAGGAGGTTTAGATGAATGTGCACAAGACGTGTCCATAGGAATAGTTTTTATTAAATGATTTAGTTGGCTTTGTTGGTGGAGATAAGATTTATTTTCTTAAAATAGGATGCTTTTCTATTTTAAGAGTTGGATGACAAGGATAATTGATTTTTAAACCAATTAAATCATTTTTTCTATTTAATCTATGAACAAGGCCAACCTGTACACATAGAAGAAAGTGATAAAAGAGGGAAATGATAAGAAAAAAATAAATTAAGGAAACAAATTCATTTAATTTATTTTTAAATGATAGAGGAAAAAGTTAAATTTAGAAAATTAGAAGACTTACTATAAATTAAATAAATAAATTTATTTAATTTATATGCTTGATGAAGAGATAAATAGATAAAATATTAATTTTATTTATTTAAAAGAGGCAAATTAAATAAATTTAGAAAATTTATTTAATTTTAGAAGAATAATGAGATAATTAAATAATTAAAGATTGTTTAATTATAAATAGAAAATACAAGAATAAAGATAATGAAATTAGATGAAATTAGTTAAAAATTTTTTATTTATTTAATTAATAATGGAAATAGATGGTTTAGAAGAAAATAGATAGTTGATACAAGTGTGCTCGACAAAATCAACATATGCAATGGTGAAAAATGTGACGAATCAATAAATGATTGAAGGGTCAATTTTGGGTGTCTACATTTTGTCCCTCTTTGAGATAATGTACTTTAGGATGTTGTTTCAAAGAAGATGTGATTGATATGTAAGGTAAACAAGCTATGCCCTAGTGAAACTGGCGGGTGATGCCTCCTCGAGAGGAAAACCAAGATACCAGGAAAAACTAGGTTGACTCATGATTAGATGACAAACTAGGATAGACGAGGTTGACACAAAGAATTAGGGTTTGGGTGGGGTAAAGGAGGGATGAAAGAGAAGAATTAGGGTTTAGATTATAAGAAATTATAGTTTTGGGTCTATAAATATAGGTTCAAGGGTCCATTTCTATTCATTTACTTCATTTTTAGTTAGAATTCTAGAGCTCCTTTGATTTTCTAGTGCTTCAGAGCTTTGCAGAGCATCAGGATGGTGATTCCACATGTAGATCATCGAGCGGAGAGGGTGAGGACTTATGGATGACCAACAGGAGCTCCTGCACCAGTATGTATCAAAAAATTTCTCTAAAAGAGTCATTAATAGGTCCATAGGCATCATTATGTCAAGTGTACGACCAAAGGTGCATTAGGTTAGGTTATGCGCATAGGGTCAATGCGTGATCGCATTTGGAAGATTAAGTCACATATGGGCGCAGTTTGGTCACATATGGTTGTAGGCCTCACTTTTGGTTGTTTTTCTAGGTTTCTAGGATTGTAGTGCACATATGGTTAAAAAAGTCACTTTTGATCAACAGAAATGCACATTTAGCAAGATAAGTCGCATATGGTCGATACCTAGTCACTTATGGTTTTTGAGGTCGCATATGGTTAGCAGGCCATCACCTATAGTAGATGAAGTTTTTTTTTTAACAAAAGTGGCGAACCACTATAATTATATATATTTATAAATAAAGGTTACAAAAATCTGGTTCAAAGAGCATACCAGTAGGAAAGAACCAGTAAGAAAACCTTCAATTGTAGCTCAAAATTTACAATTTTCCTTATAGGAATTACAACAACAGGAGTGGGAGGAAATAGAACAATACAAAAAGGAATTATAGTCCCTGCACTTTTCCATTACAAAAACATCTCCCAAAAACTCCTCACAAAAAAGGAAAAGGAGTTTGAAAATCTTCCTCGAAACAACAGCTAATGAAGAGCAAAATTGTTGTAATACAAGGCTCCACAAAACTGTACATAACTTTGAAGGAGAAGCCTTTGCCAAAAATTCACAAAACTAGAGACTAAACACAAGTGAACATTTTAAATATCAATTGAAACATTAAGATCTTGCAACATGGCATTACCCTCGGCAGTTTCTGGTTCAACTGGTGACCCAGGAGGAGGAGAAATCTGGGGATGAAACTGAACCAGAAAAAGCATAGCATGAAATTTCTCTTCCACCTAATTCACCAGTGATTCACCCAGGTCAGCTCTATGAGCATGAAGAGAGATGTTTAATAGATCCTCATTCTCGAGCCAGATGGCCGATTAAAGGCATTAAAAGTGCAATTATGAGCAGGACAATGAAGAATGTTACATTTAGTAAACAAACCACCAATTAAAGCACCTGACTTAAACAAGTCATAATTTTGAAAAGCTTCAAGCAATAGCTCCTCCGAATACAAAAAACAATGAACAAACTTTGAAATTAACTGTCTTACCATAGAGGTATCCTGGACCAGGTCCATCACATTAGAAGCAAACATTGACAAAAACTGAGAAGGGTAGAGAGAACGTGCATGAGAGTCCAACAAATCATTCCCTACCACCTCATGCACCACTTCTTCAATGTCTTGAGTATCAATTGCAAACATAGAGGCTAGTCCTTCTACATTCACATTCCCAAAAAAGGTCGTTTCCCATTTCTGCACAGGGAAGTGAAGTCTATGATTCAGTTGTATCTCCATCTTGCACTTAGAAACAACGAATGAATGAACCAAGTGTTGAGTGAGGTTAAATAATCTGAGGGGATTAGATAATTAAGGCACAACATCATTACAAGTCCTCTCAAATGACGTCAAAATCAAGTAATCTAAAATGAAGTACTAAGGAATAGGAATAAGTGTAGATTTCCCCGCTATGAAAGAAGATCACAAAACAAATGACATCATGAAATAGTTAATACGCATGAAATAACATCTTTAAAGCTGAGAAGGATAAACAAGAAGTATTATGAAGAGCATGTTACACATGCATTTAAATGCATTTAAGCCATGCAAGAACTAGATTCTTTACCAACTAAGTTTAAAATATTAGGAAAACCTCCAATGTTCCCACTATCCAATAACAAATAATCTTCCTCGAAATCAAATGCTAAATTGGCTAAGGCATCTACCAAAAGATTACCTTCTCTATAGCAATGAGAGATAATAAATTTATCAAATGATTGCAACAAATCACGTGCCTCTTGTAAAAAATAATTAATCTTCCGATTTAAAGCAATGTTTTTCTTTAGAGCATTGATAATTACTAAAGAATCCCCTTCTATGTGAAGGTTAACAATGTTCACCTACTTTGCTAGTTTCAAACCTTCAAGCAAAGCCATAATTTCTACTAGATTATTAGTGGTCTCTAGAATTTTATTAGAAAAGGCCACTAGAAGTTCTCCCAAATCCCTTCTTAAAGCTCCCCCAATCGAGGCGAGACCTGGGTTACCACGCGAAGCACCATCGAAATTAAGATTTACAAAACCTTGAACAGGAAGCATCCATCTAATGGTACTTCTATCAATTTTGTAGTTTGAATAAATTCCCAAGTCTAGCAAAGGCTTTAAAAGCTTCCAGGATTTCAGAAGCTGATCATCCCAGGAGGTAAAATTTAAATTTGAAGAACCCTTCCTCTGTAAATTACTCATGACCACTTCTGAGATAGACTTCTCAATTTTAACAAAATACTTTCACAAGTTTGGAATTCTTTTCTAAATATCCTCTGATTTCTTTCTAACCATAAACTCCAAATCACAACAGAAGGAGAGACAATCCAAATAGAAGAGAAAGTTGAACCTTTATAAAGAATTGGCCAACTATGAAACAAATCCAAAATAGAGTTAGGTAAAGGAGCAAACTAATTAAGCTTCGAAAACAACCAATACCAACAAGCTGAAGCAAAAGAGCAAAGCACAAAGAGGTGATCAGGCTCCTCATCACACTTTCCACAGAAAACACACTTAAAAGGTTCTTCTAAACCAAGTTTACTAAGCCTTTGACTGGTCAAAATCTTCCTCTGAAGAGCCAGCCAAGAAAAAGCACCCGCTTTAGGAAGAAAAGCAAACATTCCAGCAAAGAGAAAAAGGCCAATCTGAAATCTGGCTTCCCTGTTTAAAGACCAAGGATCTATATCCATCAAGAATAGAGTAAAAACCATTATTAGCAAAAGTCCAAATTAATTCATCATCTTTTTGAGAATAACAAATCCTCCTTTTTTGAAGCTGAATAGAAAGTAAAATTTTCTAATCTTGAGGAAAATCACACCTTTGAAAATCTTTCCACACCACTAAGGAGAAGGAACCATCCCTGATTACTGAGAAGTAATCTCTCACCTTACTCACCCAATTAAGTAAAAGGAAATCTTTAGCCTGATCCAAACCATCACAAAGGCAAAGAGGAGGAAAACCATTCCATGAATCCTCCCAAAAGCTAGCCTTAGAACCATTGAAAACCTTCCAGGAAAGACTAGGAAGAATAACCCCCCTCCAAGACACTAAAAAATTCCACATACTAGATCCCTTAGGAGGATTCTCCACTATGAAAATTCTTTCTGAATTGGAAGAATCCAAATATTTATGTTGCATAAGTTTACACCATTTTAATTGAGGATTGGAGTAAAGCTTCCAAGCCAGCTTAGCACCCAAAGACTTATTTTGGGCTTCTAAATTATGGATACCTGCTCCCCCTAGTGATTTGGGAATACATATCTTGTCCCAAGAAATCAATGGGATCTTATTACTGACTTCTGAACTACCCTTCCAAAGGAAACACCTGAGAGATTTCTTGATATCCTCTATAATTCCTTTAGGATTTCAAAACTGAAAGCATATAGATTGGAAGAGCAGTCAAGTCTGACTTAAGAAGAGTTATTTTATCAGACAAAGTAAGCCATCTACCCTTCCATAAGGCAATTCTATTATGAATAGACTTAGTAATCTTTGCCCAAAAAGACTTCCTATTAGGACCAAAAAACAAAGGAATACCCAAATACTGACTAGGTAAAGACCCTAATTTATATTTCAAAAGAGAAATAATTCTATTCTGAATATTTACCTTGGTATTGAAGAAAAAAAATTTAGACTTCTCCAAGTTTACCTCTTGATTCAAAACTTCAAAATAGTTTGAGACTATATTCTGAATGCATTTGGCCTCTCTTAAAGAAGGAAAACCAAACAATAAAGTATCATCTGCAAATAGGGTATGAGTAATAGGAAAATGAACCTAAGGAATAACAATACCTTTCCAATTAGTAAGCTGACATTGATTAATGATTTCCCGACTAAAAGCTTCTACCATCAAGATGAAAAGATAAGGAGATAGAGGATCCCCTTATCTAATACCTTGAGAGACTTGGAAGAAATCAGTAGGACTTCCATTTACCAGGACAATTGACCTTACTTTCGAAATGCAGGACCAAATCCATTTACACCATTTTTTTGCAAAACCAAATTTCCCAAGAACCTTCATCAGGAAATCCCATGAGACTCTGTCATAAGCCTTCTTCATGTCTAGTTTTAAAATCATATCTGGTAATTTTAATTCCTTAACAGAGTGTAGAACTTCATGAGCAATTAATGCTCCATCTGATGTCTCCTTTCCTAGAACAAATCCTCCTTGCTCATCAGAGATAATTTTGGGAATTAGGGAGGCCAACCTCATTGTGATAGCCTTAGTGAAAATTTTATATAAAGTATTACACAGTGAAATAGGTCTAAAATGGGTAAAAGAGGTTGGAGAACTAAGTTTTGGAATAAGGGCTATAAAAGTAGCATTCAGTTCCCTTAAAATATTGTTGTTCTTTCTTAATTCTTCCAAAGGAAGCCAAACATCTCTACCTACAATTTCCCAGCATTTCTGAAAAAACAAGGGGGTGAAATTGTCTGGACATAGGGCTTTATCTAGATCCATAGAGAAAACAACACCCCTAACTTCTTCCAGAGAAAACTCTTTTAGCAACATAAGATTGTCTTCTTTTTCTACCAAACATGGGATATTACTCAACAAGGAATTACACAGCTCTTCTGAAAAAGAAGAATTATTATTAGAAAGAAGAGAGGAGAAGAAGGAGACAGCCTCTTTTTGGATATCACCATGATCAGACGATATATTTCCTTATTTATTTTGAATGAGCTGAATTTTGTTTAAATGTCTATTCATTTTTACTAAGGTGTGAAAAAATCTAGTATTTGTATCACCTGCCTACAACCAAGTTTCTCTCGACTTTTGTCTCCAAAAGATCTCCTCTCTCAAAAGAATTTCCTCCAAGTCTGACTGCAACACTTTTTGACATTCAAACAACTGATTATCCATCCCTTGATTGATAATTTGTTGGTTAATGAATTGAAGTTTATCTGAAATCTTCTCCTTCTCTTGAAAAATATTTTTAAAATGAGAAATATTTCAAGCCCTGATTTTCTCTTTTAGAAGATGAAGCTTTCTACAAATTTGAACCATTCTAGATCCCTTGATATAAGGAAGAGACTCCCACCATGTTTTAATTAAAGGAACAAATTCAGAATCACGAAACCACATTTCTTCCAACATGAAAGGTTTTTTAATACCTTGAAGAACTTCTACAAATTCCAAATTTAATTGAACAGGAAAATGATCTGAACCCACAAAAGAAAGAATCGAAGAAGAAAATGAACACTGCTAGAAGATCCAAGAAGAAGAAAGAAGGAATCTATCCAATCTTTCTGCTATCTGCAAGAAATCCTTCCTTCTATTCAACCAAGTAAATTTCCCATTAATGGGAATAGAATCAATCAAACCACTATTAGTAACGAATTCTGAAAAATCTGCCATAGTCTTTAAGGGAGGGCTTATTCCACCTAATTTTTCATCTAAATTCAAGATTGCATTGAAATCACCTCCAATAATTAACTTCTCATTCTGAAGATCTTGTAAAATAGAACTTAAGAAATCCCAAAGTCTTTTTTTGTCTATAGTAGAAGTTGAACCATAAACATTTATAATCTAAAAAAATTTTGATCCAATATGAATTTCTGCTAGTAAATAATTTGGAGCTGAAGAAACAACTTGAACATCCATTGAAAGCTTATTCTAAAGCAGAGCCAAACCTCCTGAAGCACCAGAGGCTGCCACAGAAAAGAAATCCCACTTTTTCCATTTACTAAAAATATTCTTTACTAAAGAAGTAGAGAATTTAGATTCTTGAAGAAAGACTAAGTCTACACCTGATAAATCCAACTGATGTTTTATCAAGTATCTTTTTTTAGGGGTATTAATACCCCTAACATTCCATGTTATAATTTTCATGGGTCTCAAGGAGAGCTACAAGCTCTCCTCACTACTAATCTTGTTAGCATTTTCTCCAAAGTTGTCTGAACACCTGCTTGAATTTCTTCTTCTGTAATCTTAGATTTTGGTTTCCTTCCTCAAGGTTTAGCAAGAGGAGATAGACTACTTTTTTCCTCTAAAGAAGTTTGAGAGATTGAGGATAAAACATCACTCCCTTCCACTACTTCCTCAACCATTACTTCATCAGCTATCTTATTAATTAACTCCTCCCCTACTTTCAAAATAACTTCATCAATGAACTTTTTCGCCTCCTCTAATGGGAAGGACTCCTTAAATTCCCCTAAGATCTGATCTAAAAAAGAAACTAAAGGGTCTTTATTCTCTACATCCAACAAAATTGACGGGTCCTTGAAGACATTATTGACAGGATCTGAATCAAAAGCACCCTTTTCTGCCAAAACTTGACCTTGTGGGAAGGAAGCATCATTACTATCCAACCCTAATAAAGGGTTAACCAAATAATCAAAAGACAACTCATTGTCTTCAGACCCATTGACCCCAGCATGTAAAGAAGGCAAAGCCTCATTTGAAAACTCTGAACCAGAAACTCCTTCAACCACTCTATCCAAATCATGCTCTTTTGAATGAGTCTCAACTGAAAGAAAAGAATTTTCTCTAGAAGATACAAATTCTACTTGATTTTCACTTTGGTTGTTAACTAACAATTCAGATTCATTTGACACCTTTAAAACATGATCTTCTTCTAAGCAATTCGACTTATCAATATCTAAATCTGAAGAAGCATCTTTATCAAGAGGTAAAGAACCAGGAGAATGATTTTCCAAAACCACCCATTCCTTTGAATCACATAAATTATCAAAATTTATAATAGTTTGAGGATCTTCAAACTCCAAGTTCTAAACCCAAACACTCTTAGAGGTTTTCAAAATTATGGATTTTGGTAACAAAAAAAAGGTGTTCATGACCACACACATTCTTATTGGAAGACTAGGGTTTTTGTAAGTCAACATATCATGATTCACAAAAAAGGCCACTCTCTCAGCAATAAATTTTAAAACACCCAAATCCCTATATTCCAAGGGCAAACTATGCAACCTAATCCAGAAAGGAAAATAATTATTTGCATTAGCTCAGTGATCAAAGTTCGGAGTCCATTCTTGTAAATAAATTCCTTTCCCTTTGAAGAACCATGATTTAACTTTCAAAATATTATCTCTTGCCTCCTTATTTGAAAAAATAACTATAAAAAACCCCAAACCCTTGTCCAATAACCAAAAATTGGTAACTTTGCACGAGTTATCTTTTACCCAGGATTCCAATACATGAACTTCAGAAGAAAAATTCCAAATCTTACCTATTAATGCATGTTGCCTTAGATCTAGAACATGAGGATGAATAAGATCTTTAGGAAACTAAATCTCAATTTCCTTAGATACATTAAAATCCTTACCTAGAGATTTTTCCTTTGGAACCCAAATTTGCTTAACAGCTTTCACTTTCTTCCTATTCTGATATGGCTTACTGAATCTCCTGTATCTAAAGTTAAAACTTTCCCTTCCTTGCGTAAGAGGCCTTGGAAAAGTATCTTTCTCCATTGTAGATTCCAAAACCCCTCCATTTCCCACTAGAAAATCTGCAAAAAGACTCTCTTGAGACCGTAACTGTCTCCTTGCTTTAAATGCAAAATTTCGCTCAGTCATGCTCGGTCATACCTTAGTAACATTGTTAGGCCATCATTCCTTCCTAATTAAATCTTAACTATCACCCACAGGTAGATTTTCTATTTCTAAACACAAGGTCAGGATTCCATTACATCACTCTGCTTCTATATCCCCATGGTAGATGAAGTTGCTTATGGCTCAACATAGGCATAACTTAGGGTTTTTATCAAAATAGGCTCAAATGAATAAATAACACTCAATTCAATTCATGATTGCAAAATGTATTACTGGCGTTATTATCAAGGGAGATACATCCAGAGGATGTAGCCTTGTCAGTTGATTTAGATGCGGAGGCAAACCTATTTTTGGAGGTCATCGGTCTATAGTTTGCAGTGCATCCATCACACTTGTTAGGGCTCATATTGTGTTGATGACAACATTGGTAGAGCATTGGTTTAGTGAGCATAGTTCATTTTGTCTACCAACTGGAGAGGCCACCGTCACACTAGAAGATGTGTAGTGTATACTGAGGATTTCAATTCACAGTGATTGAGTGGACTATGATCCAGAATGAGATCCTAATTCTTTGTAGAGATTGTTCATGAGTCTTGACATAGGAGTGAAGGATCATAAAATCAGGATGCAAAAGATGAGGAGATTGTGTACCCGATTGCAATGGCTAGTGGTAGCTAATATTTGATTTCTGGTTCCTGATAGGCAAGCTCATGGATTCCTAGTGGGATGGGATATAATCATGGAGGGCATTTTCATATATGGTATTAGATATGCATGGGGTCCTTGCATACTTGGTCAGCTATACCATTATCTACATGACTGCGCATATATGTTTGGTTCAAGTATGTCTGTTGGAGTTACTCTGCTACACATTTGGGATTATGAGCCTATTGCAGTGATGAGGCCAGTTGCAACACAGTAGAGGGAAGCTAGAGATCTCTTTGTTCATATATATGGCTGAGCTATTACCTATAGGTAGATTAATGCACCTGTATAATGGAGGAGGACATTAGATGAGCTTGACACGTTCATTTGGAGACCCTGATGCGATTGTCAGAGCTGGGAGATGATACAGAGTAGCTGGTGTATGCTTTCCAGCCTAGGTATCTGTTTGGGAGTGGTATCTTTATTATAAAGTGCTATCTTCCAGAGAGAGTGCTTCATCATTTTGGTTTGCCCCAGGGTGAGCTAGTAGGAGATGCAATCTTTGAGTAGACATGGTGAGAGATCCCTGCTTGGGGTCAGAGATAGTTGTTGAGACTACATTGGTAGAGGTGTAGGGTTTACATCTAGTGGCTTGGGACTAGATTTTGGGGCTAGCAGATCTGAGCACTACCCCAGAGTATGATGCATATTGGATATTGCACTGGCCTACTTGATTGACTATACCTAGAGAGGTAGGAGAGGTGCCAGTTCATCGACCACATCCTACTAGGACGAGGGGGTAAATACAACCTCCTCGAGTTCAAGTTGTTGCGTAGGTAGGATAGGCTCAGGGTCAAGCTTAGGCTTAGAGACAGGTACAGACTCCTCAGTAGCAACCTGTGATTGGGGGTGGATAGGGAGGAGATCAGCAGGTAGAGACACAGGAGGCTCATCTGCAATGATAGCTACAAAATGAGATGGGTAGGAGGATTCACCTGGAGGTGAGGTTCAAATAGATGAGATAGGATCGGGACCGAGCCTTAGTCACTATGAAATAGGCTCGAGGACAAGTGTAGGCATACTAGGCATAGGTAGCATAGGCTGCATCAGATGATGGGACAATGGCTCAACTGACTACATAGAGAGATGCAGTAGCATAGAGATTACAGGTTGTGACAGCTGAGAGAGATGTAGCGAGAGCAGCCTTGGGCATGGATCAGATAGGGGTGTTCTTGGCTAGAGAGCTCACTCAGGTATAGGGTGAGGTAGGGATAGCATAGGTAGAGGATGAGTATTACAGGGGCTTATACTTTGGATTAGTGCCTGTTGACCAGCGACAACTGAGTTTTAGGAGTAGGTCTGGGGCATCCACCTCGAGGAGGAGTGGGAGGTTAGTGAGATCAGTTATGGGGCCACCCCTATAGCTAGGTGTAGTTGGATTTTAGGGTGCAGATTAGGGAGAGGCTTCATCAGGGAGTGCCACCCACCCGAGACACTAGGGATAGCTTCGTTGTTGTATCATATTGTATCATTTTGTATGACTTTGAGGCCTGTGAGCCGAATATATGTATTTTGATGGCTCTTTTGATAGTCACTTTGTATATATTGATTCATTTTGTACATGATGAGACACTTATGTATTGAACCAGATGCCTGTATATATATATATGATGGATTTTGATTGGTGATATATGATATCATGATTATAGATGCACATGTATGATGTTTGTATTTATGGTTTTATGTTTACATGATTATGACATGTATATGATAGATGATATGAAAAATGGATATGATTATGATTAGTTGATGCAATGATTGATGATTAATGCATGCTTATGGAAAGATATATGCTTATGTGGATAGATAGATGATGATTTTATGCAAGTGAAATGAACAATGATCTTATGTTATGCAAATATATTGATATGATGATATATGATAATGATATAGAATGATATATGTCTAACACACTTGTTTTGTAGGATGACGATATGGAAGACAAAAGATGATGATTAACAGAAGAAAATAGGTGAGATTTGATTGATCAATCCTTGTGAGAGATATGAATTTTATTGTCGGACAAATGGATGCATGATGGATAATAGATGCAACTTCTTAGCAACGGTTGCTCATAAATTTAGAGATTGCAATCCTTATGTTTGATATGGCATATGAATGTTATACACCAAGGTATAAAGACCAGGGTGATGATGTATCCAATATTTATAGCGTAATACAATCTTGTATATCGTATGAGGTGAAGATGTTGATCCAACATACACAAGATATGAATATTAGTTGTTCCAAGATGGACTTTGACTCAGAAAGCAAATGTCTTGAACTTATTTCCACTAGACATAATGAAACCTTGTTAGTTATATGTATAGGAAATAGTCTTAGCATAGAAGAGTCTTAGTACATAAAAGGTTGTTTATCTCCTCATATGCAAAAGATATTTCAATATGCAAGATGCTAATCCCAACACGTACAAGATACCATTAGGCATAGTAGTAGAATAAGGTCATCCCACAAACACAGCATATGAAAGCAAATGACTATGCCCTAGTCCATACTTCATCATAACATGCCAAGATATGAGATATCAAGGTAGACTAGACTAGGTATTAGAAAGAGACAAAAGATAAATCAAAAGAAAACAATGACATGGCCATCATGTTCTCTTGCCAAAAGAGAATGCTCTTGGATGGATTGGATAGCGCCTTGTTGTGAGGAAATATATATCCTGTTGAAGGCTCAAATATTGGATTGATATAGCAAATTTTGGATAAAGGCATACAATCAAATATCTTTGTTTACCTCTGATTTGATGATTGCTTGAGATATCAAGACATGCATAGTTTTTTTTCTGCTTGAGTTAGTCAAAATGAGATGGAAGATGGAAGAATGAATTGTCTGTACTTGTGTACTGGATACTTCCTTTGTATTCCAGACTACCTACATACCCTATATCCATGGATCAAAACATAATATGATGATGATGAAAATGGTGATACGTAGTTCTAGGTGTTTATTGATGATGTGGGAGATAGATGATTCAAGAATATGAAATGAATGAAGATGATTGGTGAAGGTTGAATGAAGGATAAAAGATCAAAGAGGTGTATCACCTGTGCCTGAGTCTAGATACATCCTTCATATTCTAGACTACCTACATATCCTATATCCACGAGATCAAGGCACTTAACGAAGAGATGAGATGTAGTTCATTCAATGATTTGGTGGTGTTGATGGAGGTTGATGGATTGATTGGGTTATGAAAATTGATATGATTGGTTGATTGTTTAGTGATATGAGATGTTGATGATATGTTAGGTGATGATGATTTAAGTATCCACTCCAAAAACTAAGCACACGCAAGTGCCCCCAGTATAGGAAGGACTTATTATGGAAGATGATGGATTAGGTGACCTAGCTCTAGATAGACAATGGAACAAAATGACACTTCAACTCCAAAAATTTCCAAACCATGATAGGAGTAAAGTATGGAGATGAAAAGGTAATGATCTTTTTATGGATAAACACGTTTATTGTGAGATGGGTGGATTTTATTAGGGAACAAATGGAGATTATTATGGAATGGATGGATGGAGTTTATTATGGATGGATGGATAGAGTTTATTAAGGGATAGTGGTAAGATGGTAAACAAAATGGAATAGATGGTAGGAGCTAGGTATACACATAGTGCCTGCTTGCCAAGTTTTCACTATGGTACTTATCCAAGGCACCTATTTACCAGGTTTTCCCCAGAGGACGGATTATTTATCTTTACTATTTGAAATTTTTTTTATTTTGCTGGGGATGTTCTAAGGATCAAGCATAAAATATATTAAGATGAACACTATTGATAGGTTCATCAATAGGAATGCCTTTAGGTGTTGAGAGAGTATAAGCTCTTGATCCATAGACTGTTGTGATCATAAAAGGTCCTAGCCAATTCAGTTCAAATTTGCCTTTCTTTTCACGATCCTGTTGATTTCTTTGATTCTTTTTTAGGACAAGGTCACCTACCTAGAACCTTCTATCTACCTATGAAAATGAGACCCTAAATGGTTGCAAATTTAACCTAGAATGCACCCAATCTCAAGTCCAAGGAACCTCAAGATTGGACTAAATCACTACTATGCTTCTATACTTAAATATGCACCCTATCAAAGAAAACTAGTGATGATATGTAGTTTTGTGAAACTTGATGATGTAGGGATAGGGGTTGGTTCATGTGGAATGATGAGATATGGTTTAGTGGATGTGGATGTCAATTTTTTTATGGGTACCATGGTATAAAAACAATGATAGGTAGGGGATGACATTGGTGTAGTAAAGGATGTGATGTTTGTGCGAAAACCTTAAAGAGACCAAGGTTATGGATGGATAGGAGGGTCAAGTGAGTGACGTAATGGTGACGTGGAAAGATGGAAATTAAGTATTGGGAGATGAGAGATATTTTGGGAATGATGGACAATGGAAGCTCAGATGATGGGTTTATTCCGAAGCTCAAACAAGGGGATAATTGGATTGGATAGTGCAGGTGAAAATGGGAAGGTGATTTGAACAATGGATCTAGGTTGAACGTACTCATGATGTCTGTAAGCAAGTTTTCATCATGGTACTTATCCAAGGTGCCACAAGGAATGGTTTTCACCATAGGACGGATTATTTCTCTTTACTATTTTTTTGTAATTTTTTAGATTTTTTGATTTTTTTTGTATTTTTGTCGTAGGGTATTAAGTGGACTAACTATGAAATCGCTTCAAGTGAATGATATTCATGGGCTCATCAAGTTCTTCTCCTTCAAGAGTGGAGAGGCAGTATGCTCTAGAGCCATACTTTGCAGTGACAATGTAGGGTCCTAGCCAATTAGGCTCAAATTTTCCTTTCTTTTTTCGCTCAGATAGATTCCTTTGATTTTCTTTCAAGATCAGATCTCCTACTGCAAACTCCCTAGCACGGATCTTCTTGTTATAAGATCTATGAAGCTAATTTTGGTATGCTTGCAGGTGATTAAGGGTGTTGAGGCATCGTTCATCCAACAGCTCGAGCTCTTGGAGGCGTGTAACATGGTATTCTTCATCAGTGATGACATTACACAAGGAGATGCGCAATGAGGGTAGTTCAATCTTGATTGGCAGGATGGCTTCTGCTCCAAAGACAAGAGAATATGGTGTAGCTCCTGTGGGTGTGTAGATACTAATGTGATAGGCCCAGAGGGTGGGATGGATATGGAGGTGCCAATCATGACCAGTTTCATTGACAACTTTCTTGAGGATTTTGAGTAGGGTTTTATTAGTTACCTCAGTTTGTCCATTACCTTGTGGGTAATATGGAGTGGACCAATGATGTTGAATGTTGAATTGTTCACAAAGGTCCCAAACATCATGGTTTTTGAAAGGTTTACCATTGTCAGTAACAATGGTAGATGGGATACCATAACAACAAATGATATGGTAGAGGATGAACTTAGCAATTTGGTTTCTTGTGGTGAAAGTGAGAGGGATGGCCTCTACCCACTTAGTGAAGTATTCAATGGTGGTGATGATGAATTGATGCCCATCAGAGGAGGATGGGTGAATTTTGCCAACGAGATCTAGGCCCCACTGAGAAAAAAGGCCATGGTGTAGTAATAGGTTACAACACTTGAGAGGGAGTGTGAATGAGATCTCCATGCTGCTGACAGGGCTTACACTTCTTCATATACCCACATGCATCATGTTCCATAGTAGACCAGTAATTTCTCATATGCAAGAGATTCTTAGCTAGGATAATTCCACTTGTGTGTGCTCTACAGATACCTGCGTGGACTTCGTGTAAGGCAATGGAAGCTTCTTCCATGTTTAAGCAACAAAGAAGAGTGCCATCATAGCTTCGGTGATAGAGGGTGTTGGCAAGGATAGTGTAACGAGAAGCTTGGTGAATAAGTGATCTTTGCTATTTACAGGTGGATTCAGGAGGGAAAGTGTGATGTTGGAGGTACGTGTAAATGTTATGATACTAGGGATTTTCTAGACCAACAATCTTACAAATGAATTCTGACTCAACGACACGATATGCTGGCATTAGGAGCTATTCCACAAGAAGCTCACATTAATGGCTGTCATGAGGCATATCCAAAAGGGAGCTGATAGTAGCCATGGAATTAGTTGCTTTATTGTGAAGGCAAGGTACCTACTCAAATTGTATGTAGGTGAATAACAATTTGTATTCATCAACCATTTGCTTATAGGGCACTAGCTTATCATCCTTTATGAGAAACTCATCATTCACTTGTTTGATGATCAATTGAGAGTCTCCATAGACCTGTATTTGTAATATATTCTATTGCACTGTTGTTTTGAGACCAATGATCAAAGCTTCATATTCAACTACATTGTTCATATAGGGGAAAGCAATTCTATAGGCTTTGGGGATGTAATCGTCTTGTAGGGTCACCAATAGTATCCTTGCTCCTGAACCATGATTGGTGAAGGATCCATCAAAGTATAGTTTCTAATGTGTTGATTCTGTCACGGTTAGAATGGACTCATCTGTAAAGTCAATGGATAGCAGCTGATAATCTGTGAGGGGTGCTTCAGCCACCTAATCTGCTACAACTTGTCCTTTGATTGCTTTTCTATCAACATACTCAATATCAAATTCATTCAACATAACCCATTTTGCCATTCGTCCTGTGAGTGCAGTCCTAGAAAGGAGGTACTTAAGGGGGCCAACTTTAGATATGAGCTTGATAGAATGACTTAGCATGTAGTGTTGTAACTTTTGAGAGCAGAAAACAACAACCAGACATGCGCATTCCATGGGCATGTAGTTAAGCTCATATCTGACTAGAGTCCTGCTGATATAATATATAGCTCTCTTGTGGCTAGAATCATCTTGTTGTGCTAAGAGTGCCCCTAGTGTTACTAAAGTTTCTGATACATATAATAATAGGGGCTTCCCAAGGATAGGTGCCATTAGGACCGGTGGTGAAGCAATATACTCTTTGATGTGGTTGAATGCCTATTGACAATTTTGATCCTACTTAAACTTTACGTCTTTGCGAAGTAGATGGACAAAAGGATGGCATTTGTCTAGAAATGTTGAGTGATGAACCTTTGTATAGCCTATAGTTTGCCTTGGATACTTTAGAGCTATTTGAGCATCTTTGTGGAGGCATTTCTGTTATGTCCATGACCTTAGCAAGATCTACCTCGATGCCTCTACAGGAGATAATGAACCCCAAGAGTTTACTTGATGTTACGTCGAAGGCACATTTTTTGGGGTTGAGGCGAAGCTTGTATTCTCTAAGTCATGCAAAGATTTGGTGCAAGATCTTAGGATGTTCTTCCCTGGTTCTAGATTTCCCTAGGAGATCATCTACATAGTCTTCCATTATCTTATGTATCATGTCATGAAAGATTGTAGTCATTTCATGTTGATAAGTTACCCTCATGTTCTTGAGACCAAAGGGAATGATTTGCCAGTAGTATGTGCCCCAAGGACAAGTAAAAGTGGTTTTATGTTGATCTTTAGGGGCAATTCTGATTTGATTATATTTGGAGAAGCCATCCATAAGGTAAAGCATCTCATATCCTACTGTGAGATCTAAATCATGTCAATGTTGGGGAGTGGAAAATCATCTTTGGGACATGCTTTGTTAAGGTCTCAGAAGTTTGTACAACAATGAATGCCCCAGGTTTCTTAGCAAATGGAACAATATTGGAGACCCATTCTGGATAATTAATAGGATGGATAAAGCTAACATTTAATAGCTTTTGTAGCTCGTCTTTGACAAGTAAGGCAACTTGCGGGTGCATCTTATGGAGCTTCTACTTAACAGGTTTTGTGTTAGGATGTACCACAAGATGGTGAACAACCAAAGATAGATCGAATCCTAGCATGTCAGCGTAGGACCAAGTGAACACATTAGGTGTTTCATGAAGCAATATGGAGATGTTGGATTTTTCTTCTGTACTGAGACTTTCTACTAGATGTGTGAGATTAGGTGATTCTTGTGTGCCGAGGTTGATTTCTTATGTACCTTCAATCAAAATGTTGGAACACTCTTGACAGTGAGATGGTATGGGGGAAAGATTGAGATCCTCATCTTCTAGCGCCTTAAAGAGGTTTTCACTAGGAGATACGTCTTTATTTTTCTCTTTTGTGTTCGGAAGTGCCTCAGAGAGGTTTTCACTAGGGGATGATTTTCTATTTCTTTATTTTTTCTTTTTTGGACTAAGGATCTCCTCTTCCCCAAAATAGGCATCAACATGCAAGCACATGTGATATTCTAAGGTGTCACAGAGTTATAGGAATGCAACGAGAGCCTCATCATTAGGAAATATGTCGAGAGGCGGGGGTCCTTGACAATCCCATGCAATGAGTTTGAGATGAACAAGGGGAAGGTCAATAATGAAGATGGTGTTGTTGGGGAAGATGCAGAAAGGTCCAGGTCTTCATATGAAGCTATGATGACACTCAGAGTGATGTTTTCAACATTAGAAGATGGTTCAGTTACCTGTACCAAAGATTTAGTAGATCCATGGATTGTCACAATCGGTGGAGCATATCCAAAACTAAAGTATTGAGCATATTTATTGGGAGATGTAGGACCAACTGGAAGGGGTTCTGTAACACCTTATTCATCAACACCAAGTCCTGTTTCACGGTGAGGCATTTTGGTACAGATTTGAAATGGTACAGGATATTTTTCTTTGAAGTATTCTAGATTAACAGGTACTAGGGTGCTTTCATCATGGTATAGCCAATCCTTAGAGCTGTTTCTTTGACTTCTTCTCTAGAGACCTATGCTAGTACAAAGGGAATTTTATCATTGATCCTGTGCTGCTGTTCTTTTTCCTTCTTCTGGAGATAATGGCCATGGGAGTGGGGAGACAATGGTAACTGTCCCACGTGGAAAGGATTGTGAAGCTCATATTTGCCACACCCTTTGTCTACAAACTTGACCTTCTGAGGTGTATGAATGGAAGGTGAAGTGGAAGCTTGTGATTACTCAATGATGACTTGCTGTGTGAATGATGATGTGGATGGAGTGGATGAGGGACCTTTGACATGATCCCCATAGGTACTCAGACAATGGAATTTTTGATCATAGACAACCTCTAAGGCCTTGCAATGTTCAAAGGGCTATTGATCAAAGGGAATGGTGACTTCCACACCATTATGGGGGAATTTGAGGCATTGATGGTAGGTGGACGGAATGGCTTACATGGCATGCAACCATGGTCAGCCTAAGAGGAGATTATATGGGAGGTCAAGATCAATCATGTGACATAGAGTGGGCATGGTGAGTGGGCCTACCTTGATAGGGAGGCATATAGTGCCTTCAGATTGTCTCTCCATGTTGTCATATGCCTTGATGGAGATAACCAAAGATTCCAAGTCAGTCGCTGAATACCCCAGGAGTTTTATGAATTTTAATGTACATATGTTCAAGATGGATCCATTATCCAAGAGGACCCTCTTGATCTTATGGTTGGTGATTTGGACTTTGATGTGGAGCACTTTGTTATGTGTGGGATCGATGGGTGGCATGTTGGCATGGCTAAAAGTGAGGTAATAAGATGAAGATAATTGAGCGATAAGGTTTTAGAATTGGGTGGGAGGTATGTTGGTAGGAACATGAGACTCTTGGAGAGCCTTGTCAAGTATTTACCGATGGATGACAGATGTCCTAAGGAGTTCCAAGATGGAGATTTGAGTAGGGGTCTTTCCAAGATGGTCGAGGAGGTTGTATTGGGAAGTGGTGGTAGCAGAGGATGAGGATGGTCCCTTCATAGTTATATGCCCATGGTGGGTGGTAACAACACATTTAGGGGTGGTTTTTTTTATTTTGATGGTGGCGACATGAGTAGAATCAAAATTAATTCTGCCCACTATATTATCGTAGGGAGGCAGAACATTGTTGTAGTTGATGTTGTTGGCTTGGTTGTTAGGATTAGCATTGGAGGAGGACAGTTTGGATGCGGTCTGATTATTGTTGTGGTGGGGAAGAGGGTCTTGGTAGATGCCTAGGCCATCATTGGATGATGTATTGTTGTGGTCTTCCATTTGGATTACACCACGTTCAATGAGGTCTTGGACATATTTTTTCAATTTCATGCATTTGCTTGTGGTGTGGCCCTTGATGAGATGGTAGTCACAATATTCATTTTCTTTGTACCACGTGGGCTTAGGTTGGTTTTAGTCAAATGATTTTGTTGTGGGGAACTCAACCATGCCAGCATGGAGTAGCTTTTGGAATACAACCTCGAGTGGCTCACCCTAGGGAGTATATTTACATTTTGGATTGTTAGGGGGATTCCACTTTGGATGAGCGGGTGGGATGGAGACATTGTTTGAAACATTTTGGACTAAGTTTGTCTCTTTTGGTTTAGGAGTGGCGATTTGGATATACTTGGAATCAGTAGCACCATCTCCTATGATGTTCTTGTTTTTAGCCCAAAATTTAGGTTTGTCGCTGGAGGTTTTGTCATTGTCGTTCTTGTTGTAGATTTTGACTAGATCCTTCACGTTAAGGGTTTTTTCAATAGTGACCCCTTTTTCTATTATTTCGTCGAAGGTTGATGCACAATATACTTACAAATGGAAGGTCATTTCTTGATTGAGGTTTTTGATGAAAATATGGATGAGTTGTTTTTTGGGGGTTTTCTAAGGTAGCCTACTAGCAAGGGCTCTCCACCTTTGCAGATAAGCAATGAAACTCTCACCACTTTGTTGTTTGGTGTTGCAAAGGTTGAGCATAGTGATCTCATGCTTTGCGTTGTATGAGAAGTGGGTGACAAATTTCTCTGAAAGGTCAACAAAAGTGGATATGGAACCATAAGGCAAGTGCATGAACCATTCTAGGGCTTGTCCTCCTAGGCTTCATGGAAAAAGATGAAGGAGGAACTGGTCATCATAGGTAACTTCTTGGCATGCCATGAAGAACTCCATGATGTGGTCACGAGGGTCTCCTTTTCCTTTGTATTTATTGAATTTTGGCATTTCAAAGTGTTGAGGAAAAGGTGTGATGGCAATGTTTCTGTCAAATGGGTAGGGACATAAGTCTCTAAACTTATAATGTTTCTTTTGGGTCCCTAGTTGGATGTTTTTAAGTGCATTTTTCATCTCTTGCCACTCTTGATTGAAAGGGTTAGCAAGGGGTGGTTGCGATGTGTGTTGGAGTAGAGGTTTCTATGATGATGATTGTTGATATTGAGGATGGACGTATTGTTGTTGTTGGGGATGGATGTATTGTTGTTGTGATGATGATTGTTGGTGTTGAGGATGGATGTATTGTTGTTGTTGTTGCGTGTGTGGTGGAAGGCCTATAGTTTGAGTGTAAACATGTGACCCATGGGTTTGTTGTTGTGGAATGACTTATTGATTTTAGGGTGGTGGTTGTTGTTGGGTACCGTAAGGAGGTTGCATCAATGATCCATGGTGAGGTTGTTAATGCGTGGAAGATTGATGTGTGTGTGGAATTGGCATAGCTTGTCAATGGGTTTTGTGGTTGGTTGAGTGGATTTGCAATGGGTGTTTGAGTTGTGGGTGGTACCACCGTTTGTGTGATGATTGACCTTGGTGGAATATTTAGTGGAGGGAGAGGTTGTGCTACGATCGTGGGGACTTCTTGTTGATTGTTTGGTGGGGGTGGTATGGCAGTGATGGTGACATTAGAAGGTACCCTAGAAATAGGCACATCGGAGGGTAGCATGTCATAAGGTAACCTGATGGGAGGGTTGGATACTTGTGGTTGTGAAACATTTCTAGCCCTCATGTTTTGTCCCAAGGCATGAATGGCGATGATGGTGTTGGTGGCATAGGTAGCCCAAGGATTATCGTAGATGGGTTCATTAGGATTAGGGAAATGTCCCCATGGTTGATTGTGGATGGGTGTTGGTGGTTTTTCATGAAATATGGTTTTGATCTTGTCATGGTTATACAAATATGGGAGGTGTGCACCATGTTCGATGAGATGTTGAAGAAATTCATCCTTATGGTTGTCAATAAATTTTTCAAACTTATCATGTAACCCCTTTCCATTAAGGAAATTAACAAAAGTGGGGGAATAAGTTTGATGAGGATGAGTGGATGCTTCACCCATTTCAGGTTGGTTGACATATTCCTCCATGTTGCTCGTGGTAGAGCCACTAGGAGAGAGGGGTTGGTAATGAGCATCCATTTTCTTAGCTTGTGATCGTGTGATTGGAGGCATAAAAGGTGAATTTGGGTTGGATTTGGATGACGAGGTACCAATGATGAGTGATAGAGGTAGGTCCAAAATCTAGATCAAGATGATTAAAGGCCGATGGTTGTCCTATATACTTAGGGTAGACAAAGAGCCTAAGCAAAAGGACAATAGGATTATTTTACTTGGGGTAGACAAGACGCACCAAGGAAAATGTGATTTCTTGGAATCCACTAACTTAGGAGTTGTCTAAATTCCTAAGAAAATTTATCCAAGGGGGCCAATGATTCTTAGTTTATACTAAACTTAAGACAAACAAAGTCTCAAGCCTAATACAAACAAAAAGATAATTTTGATCTAGAGTTTTAACCTTAGGATTTGGATGTGGTTTGGATTGATTTGTCAATTAGAATGAATTTGGATGATGATATGGTTGGTCTTAATTGATTCAAGGGTAATGATTGATTAAGGACAATAAGATTGTTTTAGGATGGTAGGATTGAATAAGTCTAGGGATATAAACAAAGTTTCAGCTGATGATGTCTTAGGACTAATGGGGAATTTGGATGCTAGCGAGGATAATGATCAATGATTGGGATGGATCACAAGATAAGAGTGATAAATGAACAAAGACATAGATTGAGGTGGCATGTAATGTCAAAGGGTGATGTGGAACTAGGGCTGTCGAAAACCACAAGAATAAAATTTGACCTTATGATGAGTTTTTGGGCTAGGTGCTGATTCAGGGAACTGGATGCTAATACAGAGGACTGGGAGCTGATATGGAGGTTTAGGTGATGATATGGGACAGTGTTGGTTTGGTGTGATTTTCAAGGTGGTGAATTGAAATTTTGGCAAATTTTTGGCTTGGGATGTGATGTTTTTGGACTTTGGAGGTTAAATGATGTATTTGAAGAGTTTGAATGTTTCAATGGTTTACTTTTTCAAATGTTTGTGTTATGTCAATGATAGTTTTCTTTGGCAAGTGATACAAACATTCCAAACAAGAGCATACAATGTGCAAAGGTTTTGTTGTGAAATTAAACAATCATGCATAACCTATGGCGAGGCAAGGACAATACTTGTTGAGTTCCCATTTGGATTTCTCCAGCCACACTTGTTCAAAGTGGATATCTCCAAAAACTTGGTAGCATGGGCTCCCCCTTACAGTGCACTCACTTCTTAGGCACACCAAGTTCCAAGTCCTTAAGATGCACAGATCTTAAGGTACTTTTATATCTCTTCTAAGAACCGCGAGAACATGGGATGGCTTTAGAGGTTTGACCTCCTGCACCAACAAGTAGAAGGATTTTGGCTTCTAAAACTAAGGTTCGTAGTAAGTTCATCTATTTTGGTGGCCATACATGCAATGATTTTCTCTGATTAGGAGGCCTCCCAGACTGTAGAGGTTATGCTCTATAGGTTTTCACACACCACAAGGGGTACTAAGGGAGACATTTGTCGGTATGACATAACAACACCTATTGCTTATGACTTTTGTCACAAACACATTATTTTATATAGCAGCTTGAAAGAGCTTGGCTTTAGCTTGTTGCCACTTGGGTCATTCCCACCTTTTGAAGCGGGGTGGTAGGCCCTCTAAGGGTTCAACAAAAGCAACACAAGTGCAAAAATACTTTTGATCCCCAAGTTCATACGAAGATGCGAGGGGAGAGCATGCACATTTTTGGCTTGAGTCACACTAGACAATGTTTATTTTTAGTTCTTGGATTAAGATGGGGGTGATTTATGCAAGTGTTGTGAGAAGTTTTTGGTTCCCAAGATCACCAATGGTGCGAGGGAAGATCATACACTATCTCAATACTAACAAAACCACAAGACACTTCACACAATTTTTTTGTTTTCTTATTTAGATGAGTGTAAAATGCAAGTTTGTTATTCTTTTTAGCCCAATGAATGAAGATGCAAGTTGTGTTCTATTTATCCAAATGAGTGTGAATGCAATTTGTGGTTCTTTTTATCCCAATGAGTATGCTTAAGATTAACAAAGCAATTTCACACAAAATAACAATGCCAAATGCTTCTAGGCTAATAGAAAACCTTCCAAAGAAGAAGTTAGTAGTTGTGCATAAGTCTTCAATGGTTGAATAAAGATGCAAACAAGATGTTAGTCAAAAAGACTTAATTTAGGATTAGGCACCAATATGTGGGACTGGGTACTGATGTAGAGGGCCAGGTGTTGATCTGAGTTTGATGGAGTTTTCCCCTTCCAAAGTGCACTTTTCCTATAAATCAGAGGGTTAAACCTGCACAAAATGACAGTTAGAAGCTCAAAAACCACTGTGAAACACTAAATTTGTCAAAAAAGCATATGAAAGGTTAGTTATATCCTAAGTCTGGACAGGTGCTGATTAAGGAGGTTGGGCACTAAACTACAGC
The DNA here is from genome assembly GCA_027924645.1 of Cunninghamia lanceolata. Taxonomy (NCBI): domain Eukaryota; kingdom Viridiplantae; phylum Streptophyta; class Pinopsida; order Cupressales; family Cupressaceae; genus Cunninghamia; species Cunninghamia lanceolata. The sequence goes on from BSBN01001480.1 coordinate 3,122,420, forward strand.
GATAGCCATTGATCTAAGACATGCAGCACCTCCCCCTTGTAAAATTGATTGTTCCTGCAAAACAAAGAGCTAAAGTGGCCAAAAAATTAGTAAAACATAACTTAAAACATCATGCAAACATAAAATGCTGACTTTGATCTAAAACCCATGAGAAATTAGTGATTTTACCTTGTTTCTGGATGGGCGTTGATCTATCGGGCTAGGTGTTGATGTGCCAGATAGGTGCTACTCTGCTGAAGTTTAGGCGTGTTAGTAAGAGACACATTGGAGCTTCATGATTGTTGTCATTGATGGCAACAAAGTTCATCCCACACATCCGCAGGATATGGTGTGCCTATACCAGAAGTCAGATTGAAGAGTGTTGTGGTCCAGTAAGCAAGAATAGAGCATATGGCAAGATCCGACAGTCAGGTCCAGATCTCTCAAAGGATGTATCTTTGGAAAGTACAGACTTGGGAAATTCAAGAGGAGTACCTTGACTAATAGAATCTAGGAATTGAGCCTCCGGTGATGGAAGAGTGAAGAGATATGAGGATTCAAGTATTGGGGTCCTGTTTGGCAGAACAGATAGAGGAAGAACTGACCAGCAGAGCATCAAACACTATTCCAGATTGGATGTTGATAGTGATAAAGATTCTTGAGGTATCTTTCAAGATTGGCCAACTTGTTAGATGACTTCTATAAGTATCTCTTTGATCTGCATCACTTGGTAAGCAAGGATTCAGCCGACAGACCAAAGTTTGGGAAATACTAACTATTCCGGATGCCGACTAGAAAGAGGATGAAATCCCTTGTCTGGATATTTATACCAAATGGATTTCGATGAGAAGGTGTGTGTGGTGTAATGTGAAGTTTGAAGAAAAGCAGAAGAGCAGTGTGAAAGTAGAAAGGAAGGTCTGGTATGTGAAAGGACAGCAGTACAAAAGAAGAGGAAGGATGAAGTGTAGTAGATCAGTTTACTAAGCCTAACCGGAACTGAACTCCAGCATATGTGGATACTTCTCATCAGTTCAAGGATCTTGTTAGTCTTCTTACAACTTGTAGGCAGTTAGCCTCTTGTGAGCAGTGTGCTTGGGCAGTGAGCTCTAATTGGCAAGTGCCATTTTGTATTTCTATTCTTCTAACAGAGAATACAATCTTGGGTTAATCACCCCGTGGTTTTCTCCCTTAACAGGGTTTCCACGTCAAAAATGTTGTGTCATGTGTATTTCTATTTCATGGTTATGTTTGCTTATTTGAATTGATGTTGCATTAATCATTAAGAAAGTTCAGAAAGAAGAAATAATTAAGATAACTGATTCACCCCCCCTCTCAGTTATCAACAATTGGTATTAGAGCCAAGTTCCTCCCAATAGAGCCTAACAGCTTGAGGAAGATCTGGGAATTCAAATGGATGTGTATAGTATGAGGGAGCAACTTAAGTCTGCCCTAGATGATCTTGAGCAGTCAAATTCTGAAATCAATGAATTGAAGGAAAGACTCAAATAGGCTTATGATCTCATAAATGATTTAAAAGAGAAACTGAGTCTCTCTATGAAAAAGAGAAAGGAGCTACTTCAGCAACTAGCAAGTCAAGGTGAAGCCAATGATACAAATGGAGATCTGAAGGAGAAAACCAAGTTATGTGAAAAGTTATCAAAAGAGATCATTATGGTAAGACATGAAATGGAATCAAGAGTTATGAAGTTTACCCAAGAAATTGAAGAGAAAAGAAAAACTGAAGATGATCTGAGACAATCTCTCAAGGAGAAATCAGAAGATTACCACAAGATGGATAGAATAATCAGACATCTTGAATCTGATCTTGAAGATGCTAAAGATAATGAAGAAAATCTTGAGGATCAAATTGTCTCTCTTAAGAGGGATCTTCAAATAGCAAATGAATATAAAGAGAAATTCAAGATAAGTTCTGCTCAACTTGAAATTCTTCTTGAAAGCCAAAAGAGGGTAGACGACAAGTGTGGTTTGGGATATGAGAAATGAGAAAGCTCTGGATCTAGTCAGAAGAAGTTTGGATCAGAAAATTTAAGGAATAGGCCTAGAAGACCTCCGGTAAGGCAACCTAATGCTCAAAAATATCCATCCTTCAATGGATACTGCCATAACTACAATAACTTTGGTCACAAAGCTAATCAGTGTAGAAGGAGAATGAATTAGACTAACACATCCTTCTCTGGACAGTGCTTTAACTGCAAAAGGTATGGTCACAAATCTCATGAATGCAGAAATATGTAAATGAACAATTCATTCAATGGTAGATGCTTTGCATGCAATAGAATGGGTCATATGGCTAATCAATGTAGATCAAGAGGACATCAATCAAATATGCCAAGAAATGTTGTTTGCCACAATTGCAATAGATCCAATCATTTGGCCAAATTCTGTAGAAGCAAGAATCAGGACAAAAGAGGTTCGGTACATCATAATCAGAATCAAGACAAGGGAAAAGGAAAAGTAAATGCGGATGAAGTTAAAAGTGAGATGAACAAGATTTGGGTGAAGAGAAGTACAAAAAATGTAGGGGATGGTTCTGCACCAGAATCTGGTGCTGATATTCCTTCCGAAAATTAAAAGGTGAGCTTTGGCTCAGGGGGAGACACAAAGAAAAACATTTTCCCCCAGCCAGTTTATTGGTGCTAGAACTGGCACAAGGAGAGTTACAGATTAAAGGGTTCACAAAGGGACATCTATATAAACTTTGGTTAAGAGATAAAAGATCCACAAGAAGTTTTGAACAAGTTGAAGACTAATCCGGTTCATCAATCATCCGGCGAGAAGTAGGTTTTACACAGCTAAATCCGACATGATTCAAACTATGGAATCCTGATCTGCAGATAGATCAAATGATTAAGGAAAGGAAGATAGATTATCACTATTCTCCAAGAATGACTCTAAGTGTATCTCAGTGATCCGAAAAAGATCTGTCTCAAAATAAGATAAACAAGGCAACCGTAATGACTTAGGTCACGCATTTATTGCAGTATGAAATTAGGGCTTTCCCAGAAATAAAAGAGTTCATTCATTCGTCATTTGCACATTTGCACTCAAGAAGAAAAGAAAAGGAGCTCTGCAATAAATTGTCTCAAACTCTCAAGATCAACCATTGAAGTCAATTCATCCAGCAAATTAATCTAGATCTTTCAACAAACCCTAGAAGCATAAAAGGTATTCTCCATTGTTGAACATCTCTCTGTAAATATTTTGAAAATGGGTACTTCAAATGTGGTAAAGATTTCTGATAGGCCATGCCCTAAATTTAAGAAGCACCCATACAAATCTCTAGAAGTGGATCCCTCAGGTGCATTTTCTAGCATTCTGCATGGTATTTTGCATGTAGAAGATGTTAGGGTTTACATTCATGTGAACATTGAAGATTTCAGGGAATCCAAGCTGGCAGATATCTATCACAAGCAGTTAATAGATGATACTTTTGAACTCAAACCACAGTACCAGGCCATCTGAGATAAACATTTTGGTTAGTGCATCCATTTCCCCTATTTTGAAGAGGATGAATTGGTCTAGTATGTGTTGAGCAGAGTACATGATAACTTCCTATGGTTAAATAGACCATTTAAGATCACTAAGGATGCAATTAGGGCAGTAACCGGTTTGCACTCATCCAGAGGAGTACCAGTTCTCAAATCTATTAAAAACCAAACTGTAAGTGAGACCACCAGATCAAAATTTGATAAAAGAGCAATGACCATAGAAGATATCTCTGATCCGAATGTCAAGTTTGCATATATGATAATTGGTTATAAGATATATCACTCCAATAGGGAGAATTCAGTACCCAGAACTGCTATGTATACTACTTATGAAATGTTGAGAAAGAATGCAGATTATGACCTCTGTGAACTCCTAAAACAACTAATGGAAAACTTACAAAAGATTAAGAAGGACAGGAAGAACTCTTTTAAGTATGGAGGATTGATATTGTGTTTGTTTTTCTACTTTATGAATGAGCTGCCCAGATCCAATTGTTGGGTATGGCAGAATGACAGACCGGTTGCCATTCAAATCAGAGACTACTTGCATGGGCTTGGGAATGCTAAGGTAAGAAATACAACTTTGTGGGGATATTTCAAAAACTTCCAAAGTATGATGCAAGCAAGGGAGAGAATTCCCAAATCTCTAGTTGAAAAGTATAAGGATATAGTTTGTTTTATGGTAGAAACTGATCAGTGCCTAATGGAGGCTATGGAGCCAAGGATAGTCTGGATAATGCCAATGTGGTATGAAGTGGATGAGAAAATTATGGAGCTGCATATTTAGCACATGCTAAGTCAGTCCAAGGATCCCAAGGCAGAAAGGTTTGGAACCTTTGAGGAGTTGAGTGTAAAGATTCATGTGGAACTTAGACAACTGGAGATGAAGAGAAAAGTGAGAAAAGAAGTAGAAGATGTTAACAAAAGATTTGGCATATCAAAAGAAGCACTTGATGTTAACAGGGAGAAGAGGGAAAGAGCAAAGAAAGAGAAGGAAGAAGCTGAAAAGGAAAGTGATCCGGTAGAAGCCCCCACCCAGATAAGATCCTCTAAGAGGTCTGCACCTACCACTGACAAAAGCTCAAAGACATCAAAACTGGAAGCAAAATCATCCGGTAAAGTAAAGAAAAGAACTAAGACAAAGGCCACAAGGTCTTATGCTAGTCAAAAGGAGGATGAAGAGATAGAATTTGATGAAGGGGTGAAGAAAATGAAGAAGAAAAAGAAAACATTTGGTGAAACCTCTACCGATCATGGCAAGGAAGAGATGGTAGAAGAATTTGTTGAAAGGCCAACTCTATCCCTAGATGATGTCGTCAAAGCAGTCACTATGTATGGGAACCTGCAACCAATAACGGAATTCTATGATGCATACAATGATGTAGATAAAAAGATTCTAGAGGAAGCCACATTTAAGTATTTGAACATATACAATAAGGCTTTTATTGAAATCATATCTCTCATTCCCAAAAGCCTAGAGAAGGAATTAGAGATAAGGAAAAATAATGCTAGGGAAAAGGATCTTGAGATCTGGGAACAGATAGTCATTCAACTCTTTCCTTCAATGACTTCGAAACAAATGAATATGAGCTTCAAAGATTGCAAGGATGAGTTTCAGAGCAAAGCTAGAATGAATCAACTTATGCTCGGTGAAACTGACAAAATAGGAAAAGCGACAGAAGAAATTCTCTAGAATGCTTTCAAAAGATTCAACATTCCCCTTTTAGAGGACTTAGGTGATGAACCCTCAACTACAGATGTTGAGAAAGAATCTACTGAGACGGTAGCAGAAGAGGTTAAGGAAAAGGATTCCTCTGTTCCGGAAGAGGAAGTTCAAGGAGAAGTAATTCTGGATTCCCTAGCAGTCTCCGGATCTAAAGGAGAAGTAAGAATAGAGGAGAAAGTAGAAGTGAAGGAAAAAGAAGAAGGTCAAATAGAAAAGACCACAAATGACAGTGCTAAGGCTGCAGAAGGGAAGAAAACCCTATCACCAGCAAGAGACGGCAGATGTAGTCAAAGATTTCTTGACCAAGGAGTTGTTGGAATTTGATGAACCGGAGTTGCTTCCAAGTCCATTCAATTTTGATTCCCTCTCTCCGATGCAAACCATGAAGCTAGCATCCTTCACCCAAGCAAAGGCAAAAGAAAAAATTATGAAGTCTCACTTGGTAGACTGTGAACTCATAGAAGCTACATCCGGTGTTTTAGAGAAGATTATGCCTTCCTTCCAAAAGGACTCTTTGGCCTCCACATCTGGTAATCTCAAAACTCTTATTAATTCTGTTAGCACTCACTTTGAGTCGTTGGAAAAGTCAGCTGAGGCAAAAGTCTGGAAAGAGTTTTTAGACAAAAGATACTCCAAAGTACAGGGTCTAATAATGAATGATAGGAGAACTATGGATATTGGAATAAAGAGCTTGGAAAATGCTTTTAAAGATGGCAGAGATATCTATAAATTTTGTTTACCCTGGCCTAAAGTGACCAAGGATATTGAGAAGAAAGTAAAGGAACAAGAGGATAAACTGTCAAGCCTCTCTCAGAATTTTGATCCTCTCATTGTATCCATAGTAAACCAGGAATGTCAAAATATTGTAGTCATGAATGACATTAAGAAACTTGAAAAGGAGAGGAAGAACATAATAAACAGGATGGGTGAGCTTAGAGGGATGATTATCCCCAAATTAGAGGCCATGCATGAGGCCCCAAAAAATGCTCAGAGCACAGCCTGGACTAGTGATCCGATAGATCTCAAGAGGGCAGAAGCTTTTGAATTCTTGTTGAGTGCTCACATCTCAATTTTGGATAGGATGAAGAAGAGTTGGGCGACAGAAGTTGTACAATTGAAGACAAATTTTGCAGACATACTAAAGTATATGTAAGTATAACCTGTTTATATACTTATACGGCTAAGTATAGTTGATTTTTTGGAATTTTGGTGTGTAGACCCTACCCTTTGCCATTGATGTCAAAGGGGGAGTGAGGAACAGTGAAAAATGTGGAATCCAGCTAAGGGGGAGCTCCGAAAAAATGTACATTAGAAGAGAGCATCAACCAAGGGGGAGTATAGTATAACACTTAGTCATTTTTCACTAAGTGTTGCCATCAATGCCAAAGGGGGAGATTGTTGGCAAGAGACACATTGGAGCTTCATGATTGTTGCCATTGATGGCAACAAAGTTCATCCCACACATCCGCAGGACATGGTGTGCCTATACCGGAAGTCAGATTGAAGAGTGTTGTGGTCCGGTAAGCAAGAATAGAGCATATGGCAAGATCTGACAGTCAGGTCCGGATCTCTCAAAGGATGTATCTTTAGAAAGTATGGACTTGAGAAATTCAAGAGGAGTACCTTAACTGATAGAATCCAGGAATTGAGCCTCCTATGATGGAAGAGTGAAGAGATATGAGGATTCAAGTATTGGGGTCCTATTTGGCAGAACAAACAAAGGAAGAACTGACCGGCAGAGCATCAGACACTATTCTGGATGAGATGTTGTTAATGATCAAGATTCTTGAGGTATCTTTCAAGATTGGCCGACTTGTTAGATGACTTCTATAAGTATCTCTTTGATCCGCATCACTTGGTAAGCAAGGATTCAACCGGTAGACCAAAGTTTGGGAAATACTGACTATTCCAGATGCCGACTAGAAAGAGGATGAAATCCCTTGTGCGGATATTTATACCAAATGGATTTCGATGAGAAGGTGTGTGTGGTGTAATGTGAAGTGCGAAGAAAAGTAGAAGAGCAGTGTGAAAGTAGAAAGGAAGGTCCGGTATGTGAAAGGACAGTAGTACAAAAGAAGAGGAAGGATGAAGTGCAGCAGATCAGTTTACTGAGCCTAATCGGAACTGAACTCCAGCATATGTGGATGCTTCTCATCAGTTCAAGGATCTTGTTATTCTTCTTACAACTTGTAGGTAGTTAGCCTCTTGTGAGCAGTGTGCTCGGGCAATGAGCCCTAATTGGCAAGTGCCATTTTGTATTTCTATTCTTCTAATAGAGAATACAATCTTGGGTTAATCACCCTATGCTTTTCTCCCTTAACAGGGTTTCCACATCAAAAATATTGTGTCATGTGTATTTCCATTTCATGGTTATGTTTTCTTATTTGAATTGATGCTGCATTAATCATTAAGAAAGTTCAGAAAGAAGAAATAATTAAGATAACTGATTCACCCCCCCTCTCAGTTATCAACAAGGTGCTGATCCGACCTATCACAAGAAAAATAACATAAAACATGTAAATTTGTTAGGGTTAAGGTGGTGGGGGTCCCACCAAGAGTGCCAAAATGTCTACCTATGAAAATGAGACCCTAAATGGATGCAAATTTAACCCAGAATGCACCCAATCTCAAGTCCAAGGGACCTCAAGATTGGACTAAATCACTACTATGCTTCTATACTTAATTATGCACCCTATCTAAACAAACTAGTGATGATATGCCCTAATAGATATGTTATGCTAAATTAACTAACTATAATTGTACTAATTCTACATATGTGAGCACTTAAATTGGTAGAATAACTTTACATAAAATGACTTGTTCCAAATGGGAGGTGGGGGCCTCAATTTATAGATTTTTGGATATGGGAGTGGAGGGCTAGGATCAATTTGAAGGATCAATGGTGGAGATTGCTTGAGGATCCTCAAGCAAGGAGAATTGGACAAATGGCATGATTGGATTGAATGAGAATGTTGCCCCAAGATTCAAGGGATAATCAATGGATGAACATGCAAGTTTGAATGGATGGATGGCTAGGGTTGAGTAGGTGTATGAAATGTAAGGACTCATTTATGAAAAGGTAAGGCTTGGACTTCATGAGGAATTTTAAATTCCATGGAGAGGACAAGTGGAATTTAAAATTATAAGAATAGTGTTCAAATGGTGCCACATGGAATTTTAAATTGGAATGAATAGTGACACATGGAGTGGGGTGGAAGAAATAGGACAAATGTACTCAATTTGGAAGATTTGCCCATGCTTCCAAAGTACCACTTGTCATGTACATGTGTACATTAGATGACAAGTGGACTTCTAGAAACATGGGGGTTTGTAATGATGGATTAATTAAAATTAATTCATGTGCACATGGATTAGAAGAAAATAATTATGATTACAAAAAGTAATCAAAAGTGCATAAAATGGGGAATTAAATAAATATGGTAATTTATTTAATTTTTAGAATGAACTATAGTAAAAAATATTTAATTTTCTAACTATAGTAGAAGATTTTGACTTTTATGGTATGATAAAGGCACGGAATAAATTAATTAAATAATAAAAAATTATTTAATTAATAGGTGGATCGGATGAAGTGATGTGGGTGAATTAGGGTTGAATGCGTGGGTAGATGAAATTCGTTGTGACCATTTTTAGGTGTCTACACCTTCTTTCCCTGATCTTTTTGTTATAACTACAGTGAAAACGGTTTTGGTAGACTTGGAGGTGATTGAGTGTAGTGAGGCATCTTTCATTTAGTATCTCTAGATCATTCAATCTGGATATTCTATACTTCTCATTAGAAATGATATGATGTAAGGAAAGTCTCAGTGATGGGATCTTGACCTCAATAGGTAAGGCAACTTTAGTGCCATATACAAGAGTATAGGGTGTAAAGCCACTAGGAGTTTTGACACTTGTTTGATAAGCCCACAAGGCTAGATTAAGTTGTAGATGCCAATCATGACCTGCTTCATTCACTATCTTTTTAAGAATTTTGATGATAGTTTTGTTAGAAGCCTCATCTTGGACATTACTATGAGGATAATAAGGTGTAGAAAACCTATGTTGGATATAGAATTTATTGCATAGGTCACAGACTTCTTGGCTTTTGAATGGGCATCCATTATCAGTAATGATGGCTTATGGAACTCCATATCTACAAATGATGTAATGGAGAATAAATTTGGATATTTGCTTTCCAATGATATAGGTCATTGGTATAGCTTCAACCCACTTTGTGAAGTACTCAGTGGCAGTAATGATGAACTTATGGCGATTGGATGAGGATGGATGAATCTTTCCTATGAGGTTGAGTCCCCACTACAAGAAAGGCCAAGGAGTAGTGACAGGTTGTAGCTCATGTGCTGGAGCATGTATCAAATCCCCATGTTGCTGACATGGTAGGCATCTCTTAGCAAATTATTGTGCATCTTGCTCCATAGTTGGCTAGTAGTATTTGTCTCTCAAGAGTTTCTTAGTAAGGCTAGGGCCGACGGAATGCAAACCATAGACACCTTTGTGTACCTCGTGTAAGGCAACTTTAGCTTCTTCTAAGTCAAGACACCTAAGAAGGATACCATCGAGACTCTTACGGTAAAGGGTTTCTCCAATGATGGTGTAATGATAGGTTAGGTGGATAAAGGTTTTATGTTGTGTGTTGGATAATAGAAACTGAAAGGTACCATTGTAGAGATACTCGTATATATCCTCATACCAAGGAGAATTGGGACCAACAACTTCACATATAAGCTCTAATTGTGGGACTTCAAAAGCTAGAATCAAAAGTTGTTCAACCAGAAATTCACATCTCTGTGCATTGGTGGGCATATCTAGAAGAGAACCAATTATAGTCATGGCATCTACTGATTTGTTGTTTATCCTAGGAATTTGCTCAAATGTGATTTTGGAAAAGTATTTCTTGAAGTCATCTACCATCAACTTATATGGGAGGAGATTTTCATCTTTTGTTTGATATTCATCCAAGACTTGTTTGATGACTAGCTGAGAATCTCCAAAAACTTGTAGTTGTTTGATATCCCATAGTATTTCCATGCGTAATCCAGTGATCAAGGCCTCATATTCAACAATGTTATTGGTACAAGGGAAAGAAATCCTGTATGATTTGGGTATACAATCACCTTGAGGGGTGATAAATAATATTCCTGCTCCAGATCCATGTTGTGTATATGAACCATCAAAGTATAGCTGCCAAATCACTGAAGGATATAAATTGAATAATTCTTCATTAAGAAACTCAGGATGGATAGGATAAATATTTGTCATTGGTGTTTTTGCTAGTTGATCTACGATCACTTGTCCTTTTATGACTTTCTGATCAACATATTCTTATCAAATTCACTGAGAATCATTATCCATTTTGCTAATTTACCTATAAGTACTGCTTTAGACAGAAGATAATGTAATGTGTCATACCTATTTGTAATTTTTTAAAGATCTTTTATGTTTTTTATTTTAATTTTAGTGTGATCTTTCAGAACTAGAGAGAAGAATCCAGAAGGGGTTTTCAGTTTTCCTACAGATGTGTTACTGTAGCATACAATATATTGCATAGAATAGAAACCTAGAAAATATACAATAGATATGAGGAAAATAACAAAGACCTAGATAGTAGAATGGCCAAATATTAATTACTATCACATACCCATATTTAAATTTGCACTTTGAAGTTTATGTTGTAGCCAAACCAGCAACTGGGTATGGATGAAATCACTCCAAACTCCAAGTATACTGAAAGTATTTGATATGCCAAAGATTACAATGAATAGAGGGGCCTAAACACCCAAAATAAGAAATAGAACAGCTACCAATGTAAAGAAATGACTCCACAAGAGCCCCACATCCCTCTATGCACATGTACAGCCTGGCTGGGAAGTTGTGACAGTAGCAAACACCTTCAAAACTCCAAAAAATCTCACTGTCTCTGATCTATTATCATCTCTATAGCTGAGTGACCAAGTTCTAATGAAAGATATGCCTGGAAAATGCACAAATCTGCCCCCACAAGCAAATACAGCTGGGCTGGGTATGTACGGCCAATAAGTGTAACTTATATCAACTCCAAACCCTAATGAAATCAGTCTAAATTAGTCATTAAACAAGCTTCCCAAATCTGCATATACAAATCCTCAATAAACTATGAAAGATATATCAACAACTGCATCAACTCCACAATCCGTCAACTCATTTGAAGCACCAATGCAAATATTGTATGTATCTTCCCTCAAGCACCTTTGGGTGGTATTGCACACCTATAGAATGCTGCTACTCAGGGAGGTTTTTATCTCCAAGAGCCTCTAGTTCTAATCCTCAAACCCTAGAGCCAAGCTCCAAACCCTCGCAAAGAAAATCTCAAAAGAGAGAAGAAAATAATAAATCAAGCATATCAAATGAAGAGCCTTTTCCTCCTTTTATACTTTTTCAACTGGGAGTCTCTAAAATCCTCTTGCATATCAGATAAAACATGAGAGGGAAAATACATTTTAAAATATTATAATTCTCTTTAATTCTTTTCTCAACATCACCCTTAAAGTCCCCTCTTTTAAAACAACATTAAGTTGTCGTGCCTAGGCATCAAAGTCCAATATTAAATAATAATGTTTAATTTACAGACTTTAAAATGGAGGCCAAGATGATGTCAGAGACCAATGATCTATATCTCGTTGGAAAGGTCTTCACAAGATGAATCCAAACCCACTCTCAAAATCCCGATCTGACACTGAACCTGAACTTACGAAAAATAGTAACAGCCATAAGCAACTGAGCCCATATTGAAGGTGCCAACTAGACCCGTAAACCATCTAATAACTCTAAGCTCAATGCAAAGCTACGAAGATCCAACAACTAATTGCTGAGTCACCGAAACAATGCCAAATTGACACTTACTAAAAATAGTAGTGTTCTCTAAGGACCAAAGAGAACAAACCCAGAAAAACCCAGAAAGATTGTCGACATGCAAGCACTTACTATAAATAGTATGGACAAGTGCTCCAAAATCTCTCTAGAAATTGTCAGCTAGCTCCATTAGATCACCTGAACACCCTGGAGGCATCAAAATACTCCTCTGGTTATGTTGTCACCAACCCAGAAAGTCAATTCTGACTGAACTGCAAAAGAATCTAAAAATGGGGACATTGCAGTCCGCCCTTCCCAAAGATTTCTTGTCCTTGAGCAATATACACCTGCATGCCCAGATTGAACTCCAAGATCCCAAATCATTCTGAAGAATGTCCAACAGCATCTCCACTGCATCTACTGGGTAGAGGTAAAACCATGCTCGGCATCAATGTAAGTAGCTATCCCAATATAGAACAATCTGCCAGACATGGGAACCCCTGGGTCCCAAAGGCAATATGGAAGTCTACCATATACATCACCTATTGACTTCCACTACACAACTCTAATATAATCTTCACCATGCAGAGAGTGGTGAAGCAACACGATGGAATCCAACCAAACTATTATGCCAAACATGTCGCCACCTAGATCCCAACACATCAGAACCTCACATCCAACAATCGTGAAGGGGTAAGTAAATCTCGGAGTGTCTGAAACACAACATCCCCTATCATCCCCTGCAAAGCTCCTATGGATGTACTGTCTGTCCAACAAAGGTGCTGGAAGATGTGAAACTATTCCTCTCGACATGAGGGAATGAATAAGCTCTCCTCCCTCACCGCTATAAAGACTAAACATGCCATCATGCCTACTAATACTACAACCTCTCTGAAGCCATGCCTCCAAAGGAAGTCTTTGAGATCAAGAAGTTACAAACTCTGTCTGATACATAACACCATGATGGTACTATGATCTTTGACCCTGCAAGTGATCCTCTGAATGTATCTAAGTCAGCCACCTATAATCTCTCGTTCCATCTTCTATAGATGGCAACCCTTCATCCCACAATGGATGGTCTAAATTCTGAGCCAATCCACACTTGTTCATCATCAGGTCATCTATGTGTGGACTAAAGGAGAAATGATGAGCACTTCTCACTATATAGTCAAGGTAAAAAGCACCTGCCTACATCAATGGTTGACTATCATAGTCATGAGGAACACACTCCTCATCACTCACATCACACGAATCAGAAGATGGCCCATGTCTCTAATCCTGAATGGCTAATTGGGTAGATACTCCGCAAGTCCTCTTTGCATACCCAATAGCAAAGTCCCGATCTAAAAGCAATTGGAGGTATTATGATTTAATCCACTCCATGGCATGTTGGATAGTTCACGAATTAGATATAGATGTGCCCACTACTACCCCTATCTGTCTTTCCTCCATTTGTGCCATCCAAAAGAGACCCTCCACAAACTTGTGGGTACTATCAATATGAGTTAAGGTTTGAACAACCTTGTTCTTAGTAACCTTCAGCTAATCTCTCCATCGCTATGGCTCAATAAGCTATCTATCACAATCAGCTGCATAGGAGGCAAACTCTGATTTGCTTCCAAGAGAGGGAAACAAATCAACATGAGAACCACTCACACCATTGGATGATGCCCTGCATATCTCCTATGAAAATGATGAAGTAATGTGGTGATATGTCACACAATTCTCTAGAACATTCACTACAACACCACAAGAGCCATCACTTATCTATTCTACATCACCTAAAATGGGACTAAACTTAGGAACACCTGGTGCAACATATTGTTCCCTACTACACTCATCCAAAATAATCATCCCATATGTGTCATCTGCACCAGTAAATGAAATGGATGTAGCCACATCCTCCACATACTCATTACCATCATCCATGGATGTATGCTCATCACCACACACTGCCATAGATATCTGAATGATATCTATAGGTGATGAAGACTACATCAAGCACAACTCCACAGTAAGCTCATCTATCCATAACTTTGACTCTTGAAGGGATGTTTGAGAACTCTTCAAAGAGTCTGCGATGACCTCAAGCTCATAGGTGAGCTCATCAACCTCCTCTTCCTTTCTCCTTAGAGCATCATGATAAATACCGTCAAGCCTAAGAAGATGATCTCTATCTGATAACATCTGTAGGTAATTATTCTTCATTATTCCAACTGCATCTCTAAGTGCCTGAAACTTAGCAAGGGAAAGTTCTCTATCATTGTGTTCATCCATCTCAGGAGTACTCCAACCATAGGTTGCCAACATCTATCTAGTAACATCAAAATGTTCCAAAGCTATAACAATCATATTATCATTAACCTTCAATTGCCCAGCTAAATGATGATACCCATGTGACGAATCATCTCCACACAAATCTTTCGATTTGTAATATGCACTATGGTATGATGCTGAATCATCATCGCTCACTAAATGATTAGCAACATCGTGTGTGCTATCAACTCTACACACTTCCTCACAAAAGGTACTGCTGTTATGTACCTCATAGAATGGATCCAATTACATAATATAAGCTGCTAATTGGACATAATCATTACACAATGTTGCCTTCAATGTAGATGCATGCTCATCCAAAGAGCTATCATGGAGCCCATTACCATTAAGTAAATTTTCTATCTCATTCCTCCCTTCTAAGGTCTGATTTGCAAAATTAGATTTGCTATGGCTTGAATCCGCATCATATAATTCATTCTTAACACCCAAATCTTGAGTTTCAATGTTAGGGAACTCAACACTTCTATCATCCTCACATGGAATGGCTGCTATCTCAAGAGTAGGCTCTGCATTACTAATTTCTATGGTAGTCTTCCCCAAATTAGTAGGCTCCTCAATCCATGCCTCCTATTTTGTGATTATGTATTCATCATACAAAGGCTTGGATTCAATTCTTCTAGCTATTAAGTCTTCACTTACCTTTAGTTGTCCTGGCAAAAGATAGGACCCTTGACAGTTGTCAACTTCATAAAAAAATTTTGATTTATGATCAGCACCATGCAACACCAAATCTAATTTGTTTTCAAGGTTGATATCAACATCAACAATGTCATCAATGTCATCCCTCCGGCCCAACTATGTAAATGAAGTAGGAACTGCAATATGACCAAAAGCAGATCCATTCCAAGTAGGATCCACATCCAATGTTGGAACCATCACACCCAGATCCCACATGCTAAAGTGTTGTTTGTTCAGATCAGTGAAAATGTGATCACTGTTTTCCTCATGACTGGTGCCCTTTGTGAATAAATCATTCCCCATCGTAGGCTAGGTTTGAGAGTCAAACTAACAACCACTTGTGTCATCAACACTAGAAGAAGAAAAGAAATCATCATCTCTAGCTGGCGAAAGGATATCATCTAATGATCTCATCTCTTCACAAGGCCTATCAACAACCACCTCTAATTCACCAACACTGGTGTCAATGTAAGTATCTCCCTCCATAGGCTTGGTTTGAAAGTCAAAACCAAGGCCACCTGAATTAACATTACTAGGATTACATAAAGTATCATCAAAAACTATTTTGAAGTCACCATCAAATTTGCATTCTCCATGCCCTTCATCTGAAAATGCATGAGTGGACTCAATATAGTCATCTACCCCATAGGAATCACCAAGGAAATCATTAGAATCATCACTAGTCGAATCTGAACTAGGATCCACAGCTATTGTTTTATTCTTTTCATCATGCACCACCTCATTCATGGTAGTATCTTCTTTAATCTTATCTTTGCAAATGTCATTGATATCAGGATTCTTGAGGAAATACCTATCTATCTTTTGTAACAACTAATTAGAATGTTGCCGACACACTCTCAGTGCCTCTTTCTCTCTCCTACACCAATTTTCAACATCTCTTAGATACTGAGCCCTTCCCAATCTTCATCATCCATTTCCTCTACCCTTATTGTATCTGAACCTGCAAAGGGAAAAATATGGGGAACCTAAATGTCTCATTGCGATCTATTTCATCTGGGATAATACTAATGTGTAGGCTGCATGTCTCATTTCATCTTCTGCATGTCTGTGTTTGACCTCACAGGATGGCAAGATCTTTAGTTCTGATACCACTGTAATGTGCCGTAATTATTTGTAAATTTTTAAAGATCTTTTATGTGTTTTATTTTAATTTTAGTGTGATCTTTCTGAACTAGAGAGAAGAATGCAGAAGGGTTTTTCAATTTTCCTACAGATGTGTTGCCAGAGCATACAATATATTGCATAGAATAGAAACCCAGAAAATATACAACATATATGAGGAAAATAACAAAGACCCAGATAGTAGAATGGCCAAATATTAATTACTATCACATACCCATATTTATATTTGCACTTTGAAGTTTATGTTGTAGCCAGACTAGCAACTGGGTATGGCTAAAATCACTCCAAACACCAAGTATACTGAAAGTATTTGATATGCCAAAGATTACAATGAACAGAAGGGCCTAAATGCCCAAAATAAGAAATAGAACAGCTACCAATGTAAAGAAATGACTCCACAAGAGCCCCATGTCCCTCTATGCACATGTACGACCTGGCTAGGAAGTTGTGACAACAACAAACACCTTCAAAACTCCAAAAAATCTCGCTGTCTCTGATTTGTTTTCATCTCTATAACTGAGTAACCAAGTTCTGATGAAAGATATGCAAGGAAAATCCACAAATCTGCCCCCACAAGCAAATACGGTTGGGCTAGGTATGTACGGCCAGCAAGTGCAACTTATATCAGCTCCAAACCCCAATGAAATCAATCTAAATCAGTCATTAAACAAGCTTCCCAAATCTACATATACAAATCCTCAATAAATGGTGAAAGATATATCAAGAAATGCATCAACTCCACAATCCATCAACTCCATTGAAGCACCAATGCAAATATTGTATGTATTTGCCCTCAAGCACCTTTGGGTGGTATTGCATACCTATAGAATGTTGCTACTCAGGGAGGTTTTCATCTCCAAGAGCCTTTGGTTCGAATCCTCAAACCCTATAGCCAAGCTCCAAACCCTCGTAGGAAAAATCTCAAAAGAGAGAAGAAAATAATAAATCAAGCATATCAAATGAAGAGCCTTTTCCTCTTATTTTTTTCAACTAGGAGTCTCTAAAATCCTCTTGCATATGGGATAAAACATGAGTGGGAAAATACATTTTAAAATATTATAATTCTCTTTAATTCTTTTCTCAACATCACCCTTAAAGTCCCCTCTTTTAAAACAACATTAAGTTGTCATGCCTAGGCACCAAGGTCCAATAATAAATAATAATGTTTAATTTATGAACTTTAAAACAGAGGCCAAGATGATGTTGGAAACCAATGATCTATACCTTGTTCGAAAGGTCTTGACAAGATGAATCCAAACCCACTCTCAAAATCCTGATCTGACACCGAACCTGAACTTACTAAAAATAGTAATGACCATAAGCAACTGAGCCAATACCGAGGGTGCCAACTGGACCCACAAACCATCTGATAACTTTGAGCTCAATGCAATGCCAAGAAGAGCCAACAGCTGACTGCTAAGTCACTGAAACAACACCAAACTGACACTTACTAAAAATAGCAGTGTTCTCTGAGGACCAAAGAGAACAAACCCAAAAAAACTAGAAAGATTATCAACATGCAAGCACTTACTATAAATAGTAAGTATCGACAAGTGCTCCAAAATCTCTCTAAAAAGTGTCAACTAGATCCATTAGATCACCTAAACACCTTGGTGACATCGAAATACTCCTCTAATTATGCTGTCACCAACCTAGAAAGTCAGCTCCGCCTGAACTGCAAGAGAATCCAAAAATGGGGACATTACAGATACTTGAGTGGATCAAATTTAGATATGAGATTTGTTCTTTAGTTCAACATCTAGTGCCGCAACTTTTTAGAAGAAAACACTACAGCTAAACATGCTTTTTCCATGGATGAATAATTAAGCTCATAGCCAATGAGAGTTCTGCTAATATAGTAGATGGCATGTTCTTTCCCTGAGTCATCATGTTGAGCTGAAAGGGCACCTAGGGTTGTTGTTGTTGAAGAGATGTATAGCAATAAAGGTCACTGAGGCAGAGGAGGTACAAGTATAGGAGGTGAAGCTAGATATTTCTTTATTTGATCAAAAGCTTGTTGGCACTTATCATCACATTTAAAAGGTTCTCCCTTCTAGAGAAGGTGTTGAAAAGGATGACATTTATTTGCTAGTTGTGAAATAAACTTGTGAATGGATTGTAATTTACCTTGAAGACTACAAAGTTGTTTCAAATTTGATGGTGAAGGCATGTTTACTATATCTTTTACCTTATCTAGATCCACTTCTATGCCTCTTTGAGATATAATGTAACCCAATAGCTTTCCAGAAGTCACCCCGAATACACATTTCTTAGGATTTAATCTCACTTGATACTTTTCCATTCTATCAAAGATCTATTATAGTACTTTAAGATGACCTTCTCTTATTTTTTATTTGCCCAAAATATCATCAACATAATCTTCCATTATGGTGTGAAAAAGATTGTGGAAGATAATAGTCATGGCTCGTTGATATGTATCTCCTGCATGCTTAAGACCAAAAGGCATTACTTGCCAGCAGTAAGTACCCCATGAGCATGTGAAAGCTATTTTATGTTGATCTTTGGGAGTGATTTGAATTTGATTGTAGCCAGAAATTCCGTCCATTAGTGATAGCATTTCATGTCCTGTTGTAAGTGAAAGTATGCTAGGTGTGCGGAAATCGCTTCCTACATTAATCTAAAGAGGAGAGAAGAGTGCAAATTCATTTTATCCTTTACAATCACAAAATGTTAACAATAATGGAGATATTGCAGAAATACACATACACACAAAAATGAGACAAAAGAGAGAGACACAAGATATACGTGGGGAAAACCCTTATCGGGTGAAAAACCCCACACTCCAAAACCTGCACAATGTATTATCAAAATTAAAATGGTTTACAATACACTTGCAATGCAAGCTCTCAGGAGTCTTCGATACTCGTATCTGGAGACAAACTGATAGCATAACAGTACTTGTCAATGACATAATACATCTCCTCTCCAAAGTACCTGTTTATATAGAAAATACAAGGCAAAAATGGCTCTATCTTGAGATGGGTGTCCAACATGGCCTCATGGCCCAAAATCCATGCCTATGAACACTTGTCCAACACTGTAGGATGTTCCTGATACTTGTCAAGTCACCCCATCCCAAGGAGGTTGCCTATTCCCAAGTTGGGCAATGACATATGCTCTTACGACTCTTATGATTGTCATAGAATCTGTCATACTGACATATCTTACAGTTGTACAAGAATCTATCATAAATAGGCTATAAATAGCATATTCTCTTACAACATGTCATAACCCTCCTTGGGGCACCCAAAGATGCCTTTTTCAAAGATGCTTCTCTACACATGTCTTCACCTATCATAGAATCTTCCATTTAACGCGTCATAGAACTATCATAGGAATCTATCATGACCATTTTGGTCAATATTCCCTTACACACTATCCAAGATGCTAACACATGGAAAAATATTCCTACCACTAAGTGGGATGCCTATCTCCTCATGTGAGGACAAATTTACATGTGGTCATCTTCCATTCTGGATGACACATCACCATGCCAACTCACACAAGATGACAACATAGGATTTGTATCCTAATTACACAATAGGCAATAAATAAATAAATGTGTAGACACTTAAAAATGTCTTTTACCATCAAACCAACTCCTGACATCCCTAAACACACCAATTTCCCTTCTAACCAATTAATTAAATTTTTATTTAATTAATTATCCCTCCATTTCTCAAATTCACATCATTTTATCCCTAAAATTGAATTAATTTCATTAATTCAATAGTCCAAACCTTAGCCAATTGATTTAATAAATATGCAATATTTATTTAATCAATTTCCCCCTTTTTCACTAAGTTCAATTAATTAGCTAAACCATGTTTAACTAATTAATTCAGCCTATTAATTGACCTATCCCTACCCTAGACAATTAAATAGCTATTATTTAATTACCTACCCTAGCCTACCTCATCCTAGCCCTAGGATTAATTAAATAAAATATGTGTTTAATTAATCCTAACCCCTCATTTAAGTGGTCAAACCTAGTTTAACACCCTTCCCTACATCCTCCAAATAAAAAAATGAAATAAATCCACATAAGTCAATTTTTTATTTAAAAACATCCCACATCACAATTAATTCTCCTTACACCCCCTTACCTCACCCATACTCATTTATTTCCACTCATCCCCAATTGAATTTTTAATTCATTTTACATTCCCCCATATGAATCTTTAATTCAAAAATAATCCTTCACACCCATGCTCATTTAATTACCCCTTTTCCCAAAATGAATAAAAGATTTACTTTTATTCTTAGCCCTCCATTCCTCCAAGATCAAATCTAGGCCCTTCACATCACTTTTATCCTCCATTATTGATCTTCCAAGTCAATCTCCACCCTTGGATCAAAATCCCTCCAAAATCTCTATAAATACATCTCTCAACCCATTTTAGGATCCAAGTTTTGAGTAATGTTACCATGTCCAAATGCCTATTGAGCTAGAATTGTGAGTTGCATAATTAGGATAGCATTTCACATTTGAATCACTTATCTAGGGATTATCATGTCTTAGGAGTTCTTGGGTGCAAGTTTCTTCCTCCCTTGATGAGATTGGGTCTTCATGTGAAGGTATAACTTTGTGTGTTTATGCATTTTGTTAGTATTTCAACTTCATTTTAATTTCACTAATCCACATTGGCACGCCCGATGGGACCTACAAGGTTTGAATCTAATCCTTTTTGTGAGTTTTGGTGTTAGATACATGTTTTTGCAGGTCTGGCGCTATCTCTAGCGTGTTTTAGCGCTATACTCTATTTTAGTACTATTCTGCGCAACATTTTTTTTCTTTCTTGAAACTCATTCATATGTCTGTTCTTTCTATGTTCTTCCTGCTATTTTTCCTTGTTTAGTTGCTCTCTGTTTTCACAAAGATCTTGAAGGACCAAGGGGAGGTCATGCCAAAAATTTCATAAAATCTAAGCATGCATTTTGGCTTCTCTTTTGTCCTATTTTTCACTTGCCAAGGCTAACAATGCTAACAGGACCGCTTTTTGGTGCAGCCTAACCTCCTCTTTCACTTGGAAGACCTCTGTTTGCAGGACGGACACTTTTTAGACGCGTATTGAAGCTATCGGCGCGTAGATTGGCGCTATCTTTCAGCTGTGACCAGACCGCCTAACAATTTGCATAGTGGCACCTTATTAGACCTATTTTAGTGCTATTATCTTAATTAGCACTTTCTGTATATTGTATTAGCACTATGTATTTTATTAGCACCTTCTATATAATTCTGTAGCACCATAGTCTGTTCTGGTGCCTTCTGGGTCTGTTATTAGCGTTATCTGATAATTTGGCACTATCTGTATAGGGTGTCAGGTTTCTAGTTAGTTTCCTGTCAGTGTCACCGTTTGCTATCCGCAGTGGCGCCATTTGATATTTGTATCAGCACTATTTTCTGAGACTAACTTTGTTTTTTGTGCAGGGACTGACAGTTTGCTTACAGGTCACCAACATCATCTCGAGGATACTAACAAGTTTTTGCAGGGTTCTTTCATCTTTTATTTAAAAATACTTCAATTGGAAATTTAAAATGAACCCTTGCATGTTAGCTTAGACACACATTTTGATTTGGTGCAATAAAATTGAACAAATGAACAAACAAATCTTTGTGTGTGTGTGTGCCAAACATTTAAAATTGGTGTTCTAAAATTCACAAATTGTGTGCCAACAACTATCAAAACACTTTGATTTTGGGCTTTAAAAATAACCACAAATTGCATCAATCAAATCATGGGATTTAAAAAGAACAACAATCTACATTCTTCACTCATATAATCAAGAAAACTAATTTAAATTTGTGTGAAGTGTTTTTGTGAGTTGTGTTGGTAGTGTGAAAAGTGTATGCTCTTCCCTCGCACCATTTGGTGACCTTGGGAATCAAAAGCTTGTCACAAAACTTGCATAAATCACCCCCAACATAATCCAAAGAACTAAAATGAACCATATTTAGTGTGATGCAATCATAAAGAATATGTATGCTCTCCCCTCGCATCTTTGTGTGAACTTGGGGATCAAAAGTATTTTTGTGATTGTGTTGCTTTGGTTAATCCTTAGAGGGCCTGCCACCCCACTTCGAAAGGTGGTAACAACCCAAGTTGCAACAAGCTAAAGCCAAGCTCTTTCAAGCCGCTATATAAAATAAGGTTTTTGGGATGAAAGTCACAAGCAATAGGTGTTGTTGTGTTATACCAACAGCCAACCTCCCCCAAAACCCTCCAAGGCGTAACCCTTGGAGGCTGGGAGACTCCATAATGGAGAGTAGCGCTGCCGCACGTATAACCACCTAAACGAAAGTACTTACTACGAACCTTTGTTTAGCAAGCCAAATCCTTCTATTTGTTGACGCAGAAGGGAAACCTTTGAAGCGGCCCCGATTCATACGGTTCTTAGCTGAGGTAGCAGGGACAATCCAAAGGTTTGGTGACGGACAAGCCTTATAGGAAACCCAGATCTTGGTATGCATGAGAAGTGTGTGCAACTGTAAGGAGGAGTTGGTGCTACCAAGATCCTGGAGCTACCCTCTTTGAATAGGCGCAGCTAGGGGATTCAACAAATACTGTCATATCTTCACCTTAGGTTATGCAAAGTGCTTATTTAACAAAATCACACATCATTTCACAAACAAAAATCTTGGTTATTGTGTGTTCATGTGCTTAATTGTGTGTTAATGTGCTTAAATTATTCTCAAACAACTTGCCAAGAGACATCGAAAACCATTTGACCAAACTTCAATCAAAGAAAATCCAAATTTTCCATCAAAATCTATCTTTTTCAGGAGCTTGACCAACACTGCCCTATTTTAGCACCATCTCTGTCTAATTTTGGCACCATTTCACCTATGGATTGGCGCTATTTTCATATTGACTTGCCTGAAACTAAGACCCATTCAGTTATGATCTTCACCATCTACTCTGCCATAATCCATATTCACTTTCCAAAAATCTGACAAACTTCCATCCATTTCCTCCTCAAAATTTTCCAAATCATACCTTCATTTTGACCTTAGAGAATCAATCACTATCATTATTGGACCCTTTTCTATATCAAACCCACTCAAATTCATATCCACTCATCCTCATCAAACTTTGCATACCTTTTGGACCAAACAAATCCTTGTCACAAGAAAATCATTCCAAGAATCCAAAAACCTACCCAAAATCTTCCAAATCAAAACACCCATCAAAAAATCATCATCAACCAAAAACTCGTCATCCCTTTAAGCTAAAGCTAGATCTAGATTTTATCCTATCCATCATATCTTGCTTGGAGAGTCAATAGTCTACCCTCCAAGATAAATAATCATCCTTCTTTGCGTAAGGTCATTAGTCTACCCCAAACAAAGAAAAACATCCATTTGTGTGACACAAATCTAGATCTTACCTAAGCTCAATTGGTTGACCATCAAATCCTTTTTGAAAAAACATCATCCTAATCTCTCATATCAAACATCGAAATCAAACATCAACAAACTTTTCAACACAAACATCACCCATCATCTATCTTTTGGTCCAAATCACAATACCATTCTTATCATCCCTAGAAACCTATCGATCTTTCATCACACTACAATCACCCCTTCTTCTTCTTCACTACTTCATTTCACTACCACATTCATCTTTGGGTCCAACAATTTAATCCAAATTCTCTAAGGTCTCCATCCCCATTTCACCCCATCTCCAAAATCAAATCCATACACTTGCATGCCCATAACTAGATCACAACACAAGAAAAACCAACAAATGACAGAATCCAAACAATATGGCAGCATAGGAATGCCTAACACCAATAGCAACAACATACCCATCAATCAAACATACAACCCACCTATGTACTCTTACATCCCTCCATATAATCCCAATGAAAATCCCTGCCATTTCTTACAACAACCACCACCACAAAACATCCCCACCATATCCCAAGATGATCTAGATGTCTTGACCTTCACACAAGATGCTGATAACATGGACATGCTTGACAAAGTCCTAAGGTCGGATCCAAATAGATTTCTAGATTATCTCCTCAAAATTGGTGCCCAACCACCCCATAACATGACCTCATCACAACCATCCACTTCTAACACCATTCCTACCACATCAAACAACCAAACATCTACATCAAACACCCAACTCATCATCTCTCAAACGTCAACACCCACCACATCTACCGCCAACACAACCTCTAATGTCACCACATCTACAATCCCCACAAGTGCCTCCATCCCTACCACCTCCCAACCCGTTACCACATCCACTACCACAACTACCATAAACCCTTTCATTCCCCAAATCACCTTGGGCATACAAGGAAACATCGCGCATGCAAGTACCTCCACGAGCATGCCTCCACCCAACCCTCAAACCATAGCATACCTATGACAATTATTCTCACAACCACCTCACAATACGTCCAACCAATCCAACGTCCATCTACCCAACATCAATCCATCCAATGTCACATATCCACATAACCCCACAACATCATCTACACAACATCAAACCAATCCCTAAATACCACCACATATTCTCCAACAACTCTATGCATATCAACAACATCAGGCACAAATCAACCAAAACACCAACCCGCAGTACCAAAACCTCAACCAAACAAATCCCCAACATCAAATCCCACCCCATCTCCAACATATCCCTAATCAACAAGCCTACACACTCCAACCACAACAACCACAAGATATCACAAACGTCGTACAAGCCTTGATCCAAAAGGTAGATGACATGCAAACTGGGGGAAAGTGCAAACACTATTCCTTTGAGGACATTTGCCCCTATCCATTTGATCACACATTGTACATGCCCCCTTTCCTCAAGAACTTCGAGACACCTAAATTTGACAAATACAAGGGAAAGGGAGACCCTAGGGATCATCTTAGGGAGTTCTACATCACTTGCTTAGAAGTCTCAAATAATGATACCTATCTAATGAGACTATTTCCAAGAAGCCTCAGTGGTCAAGCTGCTAAATGGTTCACACATCTTCCCCCAGGCATTAGGACTTTCCCTGAGCTTGTAGAAAAATTTGTAAACCATTTCTCCTACAACTTTGAGCACGAAATGTCTATGACAGACCTTTGCAACACCAAACAAAAGAATGGAGAAGCCTTCGCCTCTTTCTTGCAAAGGTGGAGAGGCTTAGCAAGCAAACTCCCATGGCCAATCCTTGAAAAACAACTCGTCACCATGTTTGTGACCAACCTCAATCAGGAATTAGGGTTCCATTTACAAATTCTTTGTGCATCTACCTTTGAAGTGGTCGTTGACAAAGGTACCACCATCGAATGGGTGCTCATTGCCAAGGGCTCTATCAAATTGTATGACTACAAATCCAACAACAACAACAACAATATCAACAAGAAACCCCATATCAACACCCCTAATACAACAACGCCAAGACGCAATCAAATGACAAGTCACGGTATTGGGGGAAGAACAAGAACACTTTGAATGATGGCATCATAGATGTGAAAGCCGTCCAACATGTACAGAATCAAACACCTACACATACCTATGCCACCAATGTAAATAACCAAATGGGACAAACTAAACCACGCAAAACTTGAAGACAATTTACACCCTTAGGGGAACCCATCAAGGACATCCTCGACAGATGTCTCAAGAAAGGTTTGATCACACTCCCACCTATTAGACCCTATCAAGAGAATGAACTCAAAGCCACGTGGTACAATGAAAATGACTATTGTGAATACCACCGCATTGCGGGTCATAAAACTATTGATTGCATGCAACTAAAGCATTGCATCCAAGACCTTATAGATCAAAATCAAGTCAACCTCGATCAAAGCACCCAACCATCGCCAAATGCCAATCTCGGAGCTTACAAGGATCCATTGCCCAACCACAGTAAAGCCTCCTCATCCAATCAAGCATACAACATCACCCCACCACCTGCATCCTATGACTCTATCGTAGGGCGGATCAAACCATCATCCCACCATGTCAACACAATCACCATTCAGGCACAAGCACCCGATTGGGCTGTCACAACTCGTCGTGGCTGTGTATCTATCCACACAGCCCCTACCACTAAACAAATGTCTACATCCCTATCTGATCCCCTACCCCCTCATCCAACCACACATCTAACACCTGCCAATCAGTACAACCTCCTAGAGCATCTAGGAAAGACGCCGGCACAAATATCCATACTTGAGTTGCTCCGCACATCCCCCCTTCACAAAGATGTCCTCGACAAAGCACTCTTGGAAACTCAAGTACCCGCCAACTTAAATGTGACCCAATTCCAAGCCATGGTAGGACATATCGTCGTACCTCACCATCTCACATTTTCATAAAAGGACCTTCCCGCTTCTGAACACCTACACAACGACACCTTACACATTGAAGTCTGTATCCACAAACACATAATCAAAAGAGTCTTAATAGATGGTGGCTCCAGCCTAAACATATGCACTCTTAAACTACTAAAACACTTGGGGTACTCAGATGTGGTTGTAGACACCAGCGAGTGCATCACAATCAAAGGCTATCTGAAGGCACCATCAAGGTTCCTATTCAAGTAGGATAGAAAATACTGGAAACAAAATGTTAGGTCCTTGATCTTAAGCTCCCATACAACATTCTTCTTGGCCGACCATGGATCCATGCCATGCAAACTGTCCCATCCACATTCCATCAATGCCTCAAGTTCCCTCACAATGGCACGGAAGTAACTATCTATGCCGATCCTCGCCCCTTCCAATACTGTAGTTTCTTGGAAGGCTACAACCACACCTTCTGCCCATACAACAAAGCCACCACCAAAGCCAATCCAACAACATCAACCTCATACATCGACCCCACAAACATTGCCACCACTTCATCACAAGCACCTCCACCACCTAAGGCCAAGATTAAGCTCAGCAACATGGGATGTGGGGAATACGACCTGCACGGTACCTTTTGTGTGGGCACATTACCCAATCCTAAAACATTTGGCATCCCAAAGACAGAAGTAGCTAACACAGTGGTCATCAAGTGCAAACCATCACCCATCTTCTAAAAGAAACATCTCCTGGATCAGGATGTACTTGAAGATATCTCATCCTGGCTATATAAGGACAAAGAATCTAAGCAGGAAGCTCCCACCATACCAACAAAAATCTATGGTAAAGGGTCCAAAATTGTCAAAAACATGGGTTACAAAGGACAGGGTGGTATCAGCCTTCATGAACAGGGGATCGTGGAACCACTTCAAGCAACAAGAAACTCCTATACCCAAGGGTTAGGATATGGTCAAAAACAACGTATCCTCACTACTGGCAAATGTATCTTAGCCAAGGTTGCTATAGTCTCCCCTGAAGTCGACAACGTCAATTGAACAAGCCATTAAGACTCCTTTAGTGACTTTGCCAATTTCTTTGACTCATCCATATGCACCATCTACATAGTCACCACCCTAGCCTCGTCATCCAATGACTTACCACTGGTATACCTAGACCTCATAGATTGGGACCAACAGGGACCTCCTGTCTTTGACGTAGCACCTAACGATGAGGCCATCACTAAAATGATGGGGGTTAGAGATCACTTCCCCCTGGGAGATCACAGAGTAGGATATATCATGGAACTTGATATGCATGCCTATTTCGGGGAGACAACCCCTGCTTCTAGTCATAAAAACATAAAAATAAAAAATGGATCTGATGGTGAAAACTATTTTGCGATAGTGTTAGATCCCAAAAAAGTAAAAACAAAAGACGTATCTCCTGGTGAAAACCTCCATGAGGCACTAGGAGATGGAAGCATGGGCCTTCCCGAGATAGACAAGGTTTATCTAGATAGATCACCTATCCTAGTCGAGCCAACCCAAGAGATGAATCTTGGGACAGAAGAAGAGCCGAAAATTACTTTCAAAGCAGAATCTCTTAGCACACAAGAATAAGAAAACTTCTTGGCATTCTTCACACGATGAAATCACAATTTTGCACGGACCTATGCAGACATGCTAGGGATAGATCCTGCATTGGTTGTTCATCACCTTGCATTACGCCCTGATGTGAAACTAGTAAAGCAGAAACTTAGAAAAATGAATCCTTAGGTAGCCCTCCTTGTCAAAGCAGAGCTAAAGAAACTAATGGATGTTGGGTTCATTCACCCAATTGATTATCCTGAATGGGTTTCAAACCTACTACCAGTAACCAAACTAGATGGCTAAATCCACTGCTGCACCGACTTCAGAGACCTCAACAAAGCCTGCCCAAAAGATGACTTCCCACTACCAAACATTGACATGATAGTGGATCTAACGACAAGACATGAGATGTTATCCCTCATGGATGGCTTTTCAAGATATAACCAAATCAAAATCACCGAAGAGGATCAGCATAAGACAGCCTTCATATGCCCATGGGGGACGTACTGCTGGGTCATAATGCCGTATGGCCTGAAGAATGCCGAAGCTACATATCAAAGAGCTATGGCTGTCATCTTCCATGACCTTTCTCACCACATCATGGAAGATTATGTGGACAACTTACTAGGGAAATCAAAGACTAGGGAAGAACACTTGGATGTATTGGCTAAGATCTTTGATCGATTAGAGAAATACAATGTTCATCTAAATCCAAAGAAGTGTGTCTTCGGAGTCACCTCCTGAAAATGCTTGGGATACATAGTCTCCAGAAGAGGAATCGAGGTAGATCCTGCAAAGGTCAAGGCCATCACCGAAATGCCTCCTTCGAAAACATTGAAACAACTGAGAAGTCTACAAGGAAAACTCTAGTCAATCCGTCGGTTCATTGCCCAACTTGCCGAAAAATGCCAACCATTCCAGCATCTGCTCCGAAAAGATATAGCTTTCGTCTGGAACACTCAGTGCCAGGATGCCTTTGATCAACTAAAATAATACCTAGCTAATCCCCTTGTTCTAACTCCACTAAGGCAAGGAGAACCCCTCCTGCTATACATCTCCACAACAGAGATAGCTATTGGAGCCTTATTAGCACAGCACGATGAGCATGGAAAAGAAAGAGCCATCTATTACATCAGCCGTACTCTAATATCCTATGAGCTCAACTACACACAAATTGAACGAGCATGTTTAGCCCTCGTCTTTACTTCACAAAAGTTAAGACACTATATGCTCAATCACAGGACCAAGCTCATCGCCAAGATTGATCCATTGAAATATTTGCTCAACAGAGCTGCTCTTACTGGGAGAATGGCAAAATGGGTCATGATTCTCACTGAATTTGACATTGAATACACTGAGAGAAAAGCCACCAAAGGATAGGTTATAGCCGATCAGCTGGTTGAAGCACCTATTCTGGCAGAACATCCTACACTAGCAAAGTTTCCTGACAAAGCTATCTTGACAATCACACTAGCCACAGACACATGGAAGATGTACTTCGATGGATCGTACAAACATAGAGGCTTGAGGGTAGGCAACATGTTTGTTACCCCTCAGGACGACACCATCCCTAAGTCCTTCAAAATCACATTCCCATGCACCAACAACATGGCAGAATATGAGGCCCTTATTATAGGTCTCTGAATGACAATAAAATGGAGAATTAAGAAGCTTACTGTTTATGGAGACTCTCAATTGGTCATCTAGAAGGTAAACAATGAATACAAGACCAAAGATGATAAGCTCCTGCCCTACAAAAAGATGATCGATGATTTCAAAGACTACTTCAATGACATCCACTTCGAGCAAATCCCAAGGCTCAACAACAAAGCTGCAGACGCCATGGCTACCATCGGATCCCTGGTCGACATGAAGAAAGACAATAAGAAATGTGAGTTCCTGATAGAAGAACTCCCCATCCCAGCATACGATGTTCCTCAATCAGAACTAGTGTGCGAAGTCATTGGTCCCCTATCCCCGTGGTATCAGGAAACCTACCTATACCTCCACGATAATATCCTCCCCCCTAACCTATCCACCTCACAACGAAAATAGGTGACACCTTGTACAAAAGGAGTCTTGATGGCACGCTTCTACGATGTTTAGACTCTAGGGAAGCTGAGGTATCCTTGGAAGAAGTACACGCATGCATCTGTGAGGCACATTCAAGTGGACCTGCTCTTTCTAAAAAGATCCTAAGGACCAGATATTATTGGCCAACCATGGACAAAGATGCCTACTGGTTTATCAAAAAATGCCTACCATGTCAACAGCATGGTGATCTCATCCACGCACCAGCACAGCAGTTGCAACCCATCACAACACCATGTCCTTTCTCACAGTGGGGACTCGACCTTGTAGGGAAAATACACCCCCCATCCTCCAATGGCTATAAGTTCATAATCACTGCTACCGAGTACTTCACAAAGTGGGTGGAAGCAATACCACTCACCTTCACCACTGGCACCCAAAACTCCAAATTCATCCTCCACTATATCATCTGCCACTATGGTATCCCTCATTCCATCGTCACCGACAATGGAAAGCCATTCAAGAACCAAGCAGTTCGCACCTTGTGTGAAAAATTTGAAATCAAACACCATTTCTCCACACCATATTACCCTCAAGGAAACTGTCAAGTAGAGGCTTCCAATAAAACCATCCTCTATATTCTCAAGAAGACAGTCAATGAAGCTAGCCGTGATTGGCACCTCCAACTCAACCTTGCCCTATGGGCCTACCACACAAGCATCTGCACCCCCACTGGAGCCATCCCATTTTCCCTAGTATTTGGATCTAAAGCCATTTTACCTATTGAGGTCGAGCTCCCGTCTCTAGGAGTATCCCTACAAAACATAATCACTAATGAGGAATACAGAGTCGCATGGTTGCATCAACTAGAACTACTAGATGAGAAATGCCTGAATGCATTGAACCACCTGTAGGCATATCAAAATTACCTCTGAAGAAGCTACAACAAGAGGATCAGAACCCAAAAATTTGAAGTAGGTGACCTTGTGCTTATGGAAAATCAGAAGAACCTGCAAAAGCATCCTAAGTAAGGAAAGTTTGAACCCAATTGGCTAGGACCTTATGTCGTCGCAGCTGACTATGGATCAGGAGCATATCAGCTTGCAACACCGGAGGGGCAACCTCTGGATGAGCCTATGAACATCTTGCATCTAAAGAAATTTTATGCATAACCCATCCGGTACCCCAAGTCAAAAAATCAAAAAAATAGAAAAAATAAAAAAACCAAAAAAAAACAAAAAATCAAGAAAAACTCGAGTGCAATAAAAACTTCCAATGGTGAAAATCACTTCGGTGACGCCTTGGATAAGTACCATGGTGAAAACCTATTTCAGGCGCCATACGTAGTGGCCAGTTCCACCATCTAATAAGTCCTCTTTCCGTCACAACACTCCATATCACACACATCCCATGGCTTGGAATTCTGAAACATCAAGTCCTATCACCCAATCCACACTATTCCATCCCAAGGCTAACTCATGGAATGAGGATCCTTGTAAGCTCCCCTTTGTACAACTAAAAATCAAAAAATCCAAAAACAATACAAAACTAGAAAATCCAAAAACAATAAAAACTAGAAAAATCCAAAAACAATATAAAATCATCAAAAATTCAAAAACAATACACCATCACACATCGACCTGTAACATACATCAATCCCCACCATCACGCCCATCCTCAACCATTCCTACATCATCAAGTCTTGCCAAAACTACATGTTCATTTTACCTACATCTTGAAAGTACCTTTAGCCTGTGGATACAGGGTATGTAGGCAGTCTGGAATATGAAGGACATTTCCAGTACTCAGGTACATACAATGCACCCATCCAACCTGTTTGGATGGTCCCCATTCACTGAGTTTTCTGGATCTAATAAATGATACACACGCAACGTATACACTTGAAACATGGTCCCTAATGTAAAAATCATCAATCAACATACCAACCATAATCCTACACATGGCCAGACTATCCTTTTGCCCACCTTCCGAAAACCCTCCAATCAAAATCCAACTAATTCGCGTCCTATGATATATCTTTCCCACAATGGACAAAAATTTGCCATCTTATCAACATGTCTCTTGGCAAGAGTACACAAAGGCTATTTGTATCTTTTCATTGGTCTTTTTTATTATTGATTTTTATCTTTTTGTCTCACTCTTGATCATCTCCAAAGCTACCTTGATCTCATTTTATCATGGCAAGTGGCGGACAACACCTAGAGTAGACATAGTCATTGTTTCTGTATGCTGTGCTTGTGGCCTAGTTCCATTACTCCAAGAATGGTGTTCATATCTTGAAGCCTGGGTCAGTTCTAGCATGATGTGTCCCATTTACATATACAGGCATCAAAAAACTTATATCCAGTATTCACACTCATTGCTATGAGTCCCCTTCCTAGGCTAGGCAAGATTATACCACCTTGGGCAAGCATGAAATCAACCTATTGTTTGTGGGTCTAGTCCATGCAATCATGGGATATATGTCATCACCTAGGTCACTTCATACCTTTGTGAACTATATCCTACCTATAGTACACTAAGAAATGCTTTCAATTAATCTTATGCAACTACTGTTACTAGCTCAAAATCATCATCCTAAACAACTATACCATCTCGGCCTAGATTTGATAATCACTTACCCCACCCCCCACAACCTATCCAATCCCCTCGCTAATCCAATTCCCCCACCATCTCTCCACTCAACACATCTTGAACCAAAGTAAATCCCCCCTCAATGACATGGTGTCTTATGACCTAACAATCCTCTCGTCTCCCCACCCCCATCCTCTAGACTCTCCCAACCCTATCTGATCCCCATCCACCCACCCTTATCTTCTCCCCACCTACTCCCCTTTCCCACAGCCTCACCACTTAGGGTCAAACAATGAACATCATGTATATCAGGACTCGATTATCTCACATATCAACCACTTTGCATCTCACCTAGAATCTTCCATATCATCACATATCAATTACATAATCATTTAGGTTCATTTTCGAATCATTTTTTAGGTGCATTTTAGAATCATTTTAACTTGCATTTCATTTAGGTTCATTTTAAATCCTTTTGCATTTTCATTTAGGTTCATTTTATAAAACATCACATTCACATTCCATTCCATATATCATTGCATAAATCAAAAAACATTTAACTGCATATCCATATTTCATACATAACATGTGTTTACTTAGATAAACATACATTTCCATTACATCATATTTTTTGCATCCATAATAACTGTTTATTAACCTGAACATTTATTTGCATTATACATCATATAATCCATAGATTAGAAACCATGCATTTATCAAAATAAGTAAACTATCATTACATCCACCGTAGGTGCATCCATAACATCAAAAACATAATTGCATAAACACAACGCATCCATAACATATAAATTCATAGAGCATACTGCATCCATCACATAGGCATCATCATAATCATAAATAGAGCATCATAAACAAACACATAGACCATCAAAAAACATCATTTCATATATCATCATTGCCAAAAATACATCGCTCATATATACATCAAAAAATACAATGTCTTGATAGAATGCCTCCAAGGCATAACAATGATACAATGTCACATAGAGGAGCCCCTCTCTGATGGAGTCAGGGATCCTGACCCTGGTGGTGCCTGTGGCCCTGCTGGTGGCTATGGTAGCAGCTGTGGCTGTGGCTGTACCTGCGCCTGTGGAACCTGCTAGGGCACGTGCGAGGGAGGAGGCATCATCTACTGAACTGACTAAACTGATCTCGATCTATGTGACCTAGATGCCCTTGATCTACTAACCTGGCTATAGCTCGATGCCCGCTGCTTTGTTGGCACTACCACGTAATAAAGGCCCTGATAATACTCCACCCACCCTCTAGTCTCTGCCAACTCCCCCTGTACCTACGACATCTATATCTAAGCCTGAGATAGCTATGTCTGCATCAATGTCAAAACTGGGGCTAGTCCAGCCCCTGAAGCCTGTAAACTGCTCACTATAGCCTCTGCCTATAGGGCTCTCGCGAGTGCCACATCCTGCTCCCCTGTCAAAGTGACAATCTCACCCTGAGCCTAGGCTAGCTGTGCCTACAATGCAGCCACCTGTCCATCTGACCCATCCAATAAGGCCAATGCCCCCTACAGCTGAACCAACTCCGCCTCCCATCTCTCCAATGCCTCCTGCAGGTTGGCCACCTATGCACGTAAGGTCTCCATCTCCTCCTCCTCACCCCAGCCCCACTGACAAGATGCTGACTTCTCAACCTCTGCCTCTCCAGCTATCCCTGAAGGGCCTGCCTGCTGTCCTACTACCTGTGGTGGGGGTAGGTCACCCCTACCCACCATCAGCTATCCCCGACATTGTCGAGACCCTCTAGGCTATCACCTAACTCCAATCTGCACCTGCTCAATAGGAACCTGCTGAATAGGTACCTGATGTCTCACCTGCTGCTGGGGCACCTATCCAGCTACCGCTGCTAGCACATCCATCAGCTGACCATCCCTACCAACCACCCTCTCCTCCCCATCTACTCCCACCTCCACGAGGTCATCTCTAATGATCTCCTCCCCCTCCTCAAGGAAATCATCTCCATTCGAGTCATCATCCCCACTGTCACCTGAACCAACATCATCTGACCTCGCTGCCTCCTCCGCAGGAACTACCTCAGCTGGGTCCGTAAATCGAGTCAGCTGCCACATCTGCCACCATATATTGTATGCAGGCGTAGTACCTGTATCCCTGACTGTGCTCCCCCAATCCCACAGCACTGGCCGTAGAGCTGCAAAGTCATCTAGGGTGATCGGTGGCTATATGGCTACAAGACAAAAGGGTGCATCTCAAGGGGTCCAAACAAATATGGCCATCTGCTGTGGAGTGTCCTGCCTCAATCCAAACTGCCGCATGACCTGCGAGGGTAGATACATCTCTATGGTGTGGTCTCCTTGACCCATTAGATATCGCTACTGAAAAGTAAAGGGCATGTTCAAATCATCATCTGGCCATTGCTCCACTCTGATGTATGGTTGCCAGGTAACCCGGATGCAATCATCCAGCATTCACCTCTAGTACCGCACCTGTCTGGTATACGTGTACTCTGCATCCTGATATAAAAACACAAACACCTCAAACAGCCGGTGATA
Organism: Cunninghamia lanceolata; assembly: GCA_027924645.1. Lineage (NCBI taxonomy): Eukaryota > Viridiplantae > Streptophyta > Pinopsida > Cupressales > Cupressaceae > Cunninghamia > Cunninghamia lanceolata. Next base: position 3,157,734 of record BSBN01001480.1, read on the forward strand.
GTACCCACATGTCAGCTGGGTAACCGTGATGTGCTCCCAAATCCACACATGCAGCAGAGTAACCCCAGCTGATAACGCTGAATCATGAAGATAAGCAACTATATGCATCTCATGATACAGCCGCCCTAGCATCGCTGGTCCCCAGGCATAGATGGTCTCATGCCTCACCATCCCCTCGATAACCTCTCCCCATCCCACTGGGAATCCCTTGCCCTGCCTATCCGGCATCACCACCCCTCCAATCAAAGCACACAGGAATAAGGCAAAGGGATTTGTATCCACAGCCAATGTCCCCTCGTAGCTCATCTCTTGACCATCTGCTGATAGCATAATGTGGTCCTCGCCAAACACTCTGATCAGGGCCCTCCATCCCCTCCTCATGTCATACCTCACTCACCGCCCCTGAATAGGTAGCTTGAGGATGCGATAAACATCCTCAAGTGTGATCATGATCTCACCAATCGGCAACAAAAAGCTGCATGTCTCTGAACGGTACCACTCCACCATGGCTGTCATCAAAGCCCTATGGGCTCGTAGCACCAGCATTGATGCAATAGTCAAGAGTCCCAATCTAGCCAGTCGGGCTTGCATGGCATCGTCAAAATGATCAAACACTGCCATCACAGATGGCACGGATCGCTCCCTCAAGTACACTATAAATGGGCGTGTATCCTACATCCACAACTCTAGGGTTAGAAATCTACTTGTCTTCTTCCAAACCCCCCCTATTTTTTCTTCTAAAGTTGAAATGCCAAAATCATTTGGCACCAAAAAAACCCCATACTTAGCGCCATTTTACACAGCACTAGTACTTCTTCTAAATGGCGCCAATTCCAAACATAGCGCCACTGTACAATACACTTTGCACCAATTCTAAACATAGCACTACTGCGCACAATCCTTAGCACCATTCTATAAAATGGTGCCACTATGCCACTTGGCGCTATTCTAAGGAATAGTGCCAATTCTCCCAAAAAGCGCATGTATCAAACATTGCGCTAATTCATCCCATTGCACTAAAACATAGCATAGTGCTACTCTAACCTATAGCACTAGTTTAGAACATAGCGTGACCATAAAGCCCATTTGGCACTAAAACACCAAAATCTACCTCTATGTGCACATTGCGCCAATACAGACGATGGTGCCAACATGCTATGCATTTGGCTCCAATCAACCCCTATTCTACCTTGGCAGATAGCGCCAATCCAGAGGATGGCGCTAATCCGCTTACCTTTTGGCGCTACGCGTCCCGCGATAGCACCACCCTTCTCAAAAACTAATCCCTGAACCCCAAAAATGCAAGCAAATCAAAAAATTGCAAAGCTGGGATTAGGCCCTACCTAGGGTCCAGCTGCCAGTGTCCAGCCAAAAGATTGAAACTACTCAGAGATGTGTTGAAGCCGCGGGAACTGGGGGTTGCAGTTTGGCATCTCTCCTTCACTCCTTCTCAAAAGTCAAAAGTGTGCAAATGTGGCACTCTAAGGGCCCACTTCACCTAATATAGTTGGCCATGTCATTCTTCCAACCCCTCTTTTTCCCTCCAGGGTGCAGATCTTAGCCTTTTTCCTCCATTTTTCTTCTTGCCATCTTCTTTTTCCATACCCTATCCAGCTTTCACTCCCATCGCATCCTTTTCGAGAACTCACCTGAAAATTTTTTATTTTCCTGCTGACCTCTCGAGAGGGCATCCCTTATCCATCTTACTCCTTCTTGGCAGCTGGGGCATTATTTTCTTCGACATGACGCCACTTCCCTCCTAGGTCCTAACGCCATGTCAAAGAGGGGCAAATGTAGACACCTAAAAATGTCTTTTACCATCAAACTGACTCCTGACATCCCTAAACACACCAATTTCCCTTCTAACCAATTAATTAAATTTTTATTTAATTAATTATCCCTCCATTTCTCAAATTCACATCATTTTATCCCCAAAATTGAATTAATTTCATTAATTTAATAGTCCAAACCTTAGCCAATAGATTTAATAAATATGCAATATTTATTTAATCAATTTCCCCCTTTTTCACTAAATCTAATTAATTAGCTAAACCATGTTTAACTAATTAATTCAGCCTATTAATTAACCTATCCCTACCCTAGACAATTAAATAGCTATTATTTAATTGCCTACCCTAGCCTACCTCATCCTAGCCCTAGGATTAATTAAATAAAACATGTGTTTAATTAATCCTAACCCCTCGTTTAGGTGGTCAAACCTAGTTTAACACCCTTCTCCACATCCTCCAAATAGAAAATTGAAATAAATCCACATAAGTCAATTTTTTATTTAAAAACATCCCACATCACAATTAATTCTCCTTACACCCCCTTACCTCACCCATACTCATTTATTTGCACTCATCCCCAAATAATTTTTTAATTCATTTTACATTCCCCCATATGAATCTTTAATTCAAAAATAATCCTTCACACCCATGCTCATTTAATTACCCCTTTTCCCAAAATGAATAAAAGATTTACTTTTATTCCTAGCCCTCCATTCCTCCAAGATCAAATCTAGGCCCTCCACATCACTTTTATCCTCCACCATTGATCTTCCAAATTAATCTCCACCCTTGGATCAAAATCCCTCCAAAATCTCTATAAATACAACATCTCTCAACCCATTTTGGGATCCAAGTTTTTAGTAATATTACCATGTCCAAATGCCTATTGAGCTAGAATTGTGAGTTGCATAATTAGGATAGCATTTCACATTTGAATCACTTATCTAGGGATTATCATGTCTTAGGAGTTCTTGGGTGCAAGATTCTTCCTCCCTTGATGAGATTGGATCTTCGAGTGAAGGTATAACTTTGTGTGTTTATGCATTTTGTTAGTATTTCAACTTCATTTTGATTTCCTAATCTACAAAATGCAATGAAATAATACAAGGAATTTATCAAGGTTGAGATACCTTAATTCCCAACATTCACCCACTTGTCGAACACTTTGTAAGAGCCAATAGAATTAATAGGATTTAACTGCTATAGGTTGAGAGTCCCATAGACTCTGAACACCATTTGAACTTCTTTATGTCCACTGGTTTCGTCAATGCATCTGCAACATTCTTCAAAGTATCAACCTTCTCCAAATTCACCTTTCCATCCTCTACCATGTCTCGCATGAAGTGAAACTGTACATCAATATGCTTTGTTCTAGCATGGAAAGTTATATTCTTTGCTAGGCAAATCGCACTCTGACTGTCACAACAAATCGTAATCTATCTTGCATCAACATCAATATCTGAACACAATCTCTCAAGCCAAATGGTTTCCTTGCAAGCATGATTTTCTGCCATATACCCAGCTTTTGTCATGGATAAAGCAACCATAGTTTGTTGCTTACTCATCCAACTAATTACACCACCAAACATAGTGAACACATAGGCACTGGTCGATCTCCTACTATCAATGTCACCTGTCCAATCAGAATCCACAAATCCATGAATGCAAATTGAATATAGAGGTCATGTAGCATTACCATGATAGCATATGGAATACTCAAAAGTACCCCTCAAATATCTAAACACTCGCTTAACTACATCTCAATGTACACGTCCAAGATTAGCCATAAATCGACTAAGGACTCCCACTACTTGGGCAATGTCTGGTCTTGTGTAGACCATATCATACATCAAACTGCCAACAACACTAGCATAAGGTACTCTACTCATGTCCTCCACCTCACTAGGAGATTTTGGACAATCATTAATAGACAACTTTGTCACCAATGAAACAGGAACACAAAATGGTCTACAATCTGCCATGTTGAACCTATCCAACATGGTCTTCACATACTTACTCTGGCTTAACCAAAGTTTTATGTTAGCTCTGTCTCTTTTGATTTTCATTCCCAGAATGTACCTAGTAGCCTCAAGATTTTTCATCTCAAACTATACTGACACCTGAGACTTCAAATTAGAAATCATATTCTTACCATTCCCAATCAACAAGATATCATCAACATACAATGCAATAATGAGAATGCGATCATTGTCAAACTTGTAATACACACAATGATCTAATTTTGATCTCAGATAACCAATCAACAACACAAAGGCATCAAACTTCAAGTACCACATCCTAGGAGACTGCTTCAAACCATACAAATACTTTTTCAACTTGCAAACCAAATTTTCTTTACCTTTCTCTATGTAATGCTCTGGCTTTGACATGTAAATCTCTTCCTCCAAATCACCATGAAGGAAATCTATCTTCACATCCATCTGCTCCACATCTAAGTCATAAGCAGTTGTAAGAGATAATAAGAACCGAATGGATGTCAGTTTTACAATGGGAGAGAAAATTTCACCATAATCAATTTGGTGCAGGAGCACCTACCTGACAGCTGGCCTTCATGAGGCAGTTAGTTAGTTTGAGTCTTGTTCATGTTTTCCAAGAAGGTCTGTTAAGACCAATGCATGTAATAAGGTCATGCTGATCATGATAAGATCATGATGACCATGCTTTGCTATTTTTAGTTAGTTTGTTAGAACAGCTGTCATGCTGTAGGTCCGGTTGGATCTCCCAGCCGCCTGGAGAGTTCCCAGCCGCTTGGAGTCAGGTCAGTAGTACTCGTAGGAAAATCTATTTAAGCATGAGGATCGGTTGATATTACAGATATCATCGACCAGGCTTTGCGAGAGTGAGGCAGAGAGAGAGAAACTGATCATTGTATTTGCATCTTTTGGAATCAAATAAAGTGTTCCTGTTTGTGTTCATCCTCTGTTGACTTCCATTATCTAATCGATTTGCTGGTTTGGGTGGTTTTTCATGGATTCGCTGATCCATTCCACTGGTTGATTTGTCTGATCGGTGGAATGGTTATGTACAGTAGGGTAGGTGTTAGTTTGTTTGTTCGCATGCAGGTGTGCAGGATCGCGGCTGAAAGGTGTTGAAGACCCTAGCATGGGCATGTGCTAGGTCGAGCTGATAAGTTGAGTTGGAAGATCACCCTGAGAGTGGATCGGGTCGTCCCTGGAGGATCGGCGAAGTGAAATTTCGCTAAGGTTGAAAAGTTCGTTAAAACGGCATCATCAGGATATTTCTGCAAATATCCTGCAGTCGCTTCGGGCATCATCATCCGAGTAAGAGGAGATCGGCATGATGTAGTTGAGTGCATGAAGTGAATGTGCGTCGGGGTGATCATCATCAGGAGGAGCCAAGGAGGAGTGTATCGGCATAAGGAAGAAGATCGGGTTGATCGCGGGCCGAAAAGGCTAAGTTCGGCCAACAGCAGGATATTTCAGAACAGCAGGATATGACGTCATCATCATCAGGATATACGTCATCAGGATATTTCGGAACAACGGGATATTAAGGAGCTGCGGGTGACGTCATCGTCATCAGGATATACGTCATCAGGATATCGGGTGACGTCAGCATCAAAGGGAAGGTGCGAGGAGTTAAGGTTCATCATCATCAGGATAAATGGAAGGAACCGGATGTTCTTTATCCTGTTGATTATCATGATGTTGAATATCATGATGCTGAAGATAGTGAAGACGGAAGTTGTCGCTGAAGTGAATAGTGGACGTCAGGAGGATGTTCGCGCTGGTCGAACATGATGATGCTGTCGATAATCGAATAAGGTGATGCTGTTGACATGCGAAAGGGCGAGGGCTTGTCATCAGGAGGATATCGGTCGGCAGGTGAAATATGATGATGATGCTGACAGTGTTAAGTCAAATATGATGATGATGATGATGATGATGGGCTGCAGACATCCATGCTGTATGTTAAGGTTATAGTGTGGATGCCTCTGCATCATAGTGGTATCAGAGCTCAGCAAAACATCTGGGCTGTTGTGTGTTGATTCTGTCACCGAAAGGGCAGAGGTAGAGTTGATTGTGTGTTGTGTGTTGATTGAGAGGTTGACAAAATGCCTCCAAAAGGTAGTGGTACTGCAAGGGAATTGCAGGAAATGAAGGAAAAACATGCCAGAGAGATGAGGAAGATGAAGGAGCTTGCTGAAGCACTTCAAGCCAGGCTTGTAGCCCTGGAAAAGAACAAAAAGAGGGAAGTGGCAGACAGTGAGTCTGAAGAAGATGAAGATACTGTTGAAGAGTATGAAGAGGTAGCTGAAGATCTGGATGCTGAAGACCAGAGACTTGCAAAACTGTTAAAGGTAGTACAGAGTGATAAACCTAAGGTAAAGGTTGATGTTTCCAAGTATACTGGAAGTTTGAATGAAGATGAGTTGCTGGATTGGATTGCTGCACTGGATAATCACTTTGAATGTGAAGATGTTGCTGAGGATCAGAAGGTAAAGATTGCAAAGACCAAGTTAGGAGGTCATGCTTTGGTATGGTGGGATTATGTACAATCTGAGAGAAGAAAACAAGGGAAGTCAAAGATCACTTCATGGGATAAGATGGTAGCAAGGATAAAAGGTAAATTCTTGCCAAGGGATTATGAAATCCAGATGTTTAAGAAGCTGCAATTTTTAAAGCAGAAGGAAAGGGATGTGAAGGCATATACAGAGGAGTTTTACAAATTGAGTATGAGATCTGGTCATCATGAGAATGAGGTAGAGAAGGTGGCTAGGTACTTGGCTGGTTTGAGATTGAACATACAGGATGAGTTAGTTTTAGCTAACCCTAAGAATGTGGAAGATTGTTATCAAATGGCAATCAGGATTGAAGAAAAGATGAATAGAGGACATGATAAGTCCATGAGAGGAAGAGGAAACAATATGAGGGGAAGAGGAGCAGCCCCTACACAAAAGCAAACCAATGAGGGTCAAGAAGACATTGGTAAAGGACAGGGACAGTCTGATTTCAGAGGTGGATGGAAAGGTAATAAAGGAAGGTTTGGGGGTGGTAGAGGTTCTACTACATTTTTAGGAAAATGTTACACCTGTGGAGAGTTTGGTCATCCATCCTTTAAATGTCCAGAAAACAAAGGTTCATCATCCAGAAATGATAGAACACCTGACAAGAGAGTACAACTTATGCAAGAAGAGACAGTAGAGCAAAGTGTGCAGAGTTCAAACACTTATCAAAAAGATAAGGAGCCTGATAATTATGCATATCCAAAGAGTGGAGAGTCTCTGATGATGAGAAGAATAGTGACTACCATGAAGGTACCTGACAAAGAATCCCCACAAAGAAGGGCTCTTTTCAAGACCATATGCAAGAGCAAAGGTAAAGTATGTAAGGTTGTCATTGATACTGGTTCAACAGACAACATGGTATCTCAGGAAATGGTGGAAAAATTGAATTTGGAAAGGATTCCACATCCACACCCTTACAAGACATCTTGGGTGAGTGATAGTCAATCACTTTTTGTCTCTGAACAGGCATATGTGGATTTTTAGATTGGAGCATATCAGGATAGAATTTTGTGTGATATTTTGCCCATGGAATGTTGTCACCTAATGTTGGGTAGACCATGGTAATTTGACAGAAGGGTACTGTATGATGGGTATGCTAATACCTACACCATCAAGAAAGATGGGAAGACTATGAAGTTGATGCCATTGCAGGCAGATGCTGTAGCACAGGGGGCAGCCAAAATCATTTTAATGGGAAAGAAGGAGTTTGTGCAGATGCCTATAGGAGCAGGCATAAAAGCAGATAAGGATACTGCAGGGAAAGAAGTTGTTCAGGACGACAGGTTGAAGAAAGTTTTAGTTGTGACTGACAGAGGTCAGCAGCAGGTGCAGAAACAGGTTTGCACACAGCCATCAGTTGAGAGGAATGACAAGGATGTTGTCATAGTTGGGACTATTGTTTGTCCTATAAAGGTTGACAGGAAGATAGGATTGAACATTGCAGAAGTTCAAGAGGCAGTTCAGACAGAGGTTCTGGTCAAACAATCTGACAAACACAAAGACAACCTGAGAAAGGCCTACATTGACAGGCATGATGATTTACTTGCCAGAAAGCAAGTTACAGTTCAGAAGACTTGGAGCAGCCAAGAGCTAGCAGAGGATAAAGCTGGAACAGATCAGAATATTGCAAAGGCAAAGTGTAAAGGTGGAGGACTTCCACATACTAAACTCATGGGACATGAGTTCTTTTCTGTTGGGGAGTATGGTGCAGGAGCACCTACCTGACAGCTGGCCTTCATGAGGCAGTTAGTTAGTTTGAGTCTTGTTCATGTTTTCCAAGAAGGTCTGTTAAGACCAATGCATGTAATAAGGTCATGCTGATCATGATAAGATCATGCTGACCATGCTTTGCTATTTTTAGTTAGTTTGTTAGAACAGCTGTCATGCTGTAGGTCCGGTTGGATCTCCCAGCCGCCTGGAGAGTTCCCAGCCGCTTGGAGTCGGGTCAGTAGTACTCGTAGGAAAATCTATTTAAGCATGAGGATCGGTTGATATTGCAGATATCATCGACCAGGCTTTGCGAGAGTGAGGCAGAGAGAGAGAGAAACTGATCATTGTATTTGCATCTTTTGGAATCAAATAAAGTGTTCCTGTTTGTGTTCATCCTCTGTTGACTTCCATTATCTAATCGATTTGCTGGTTTGGGTGGTTTTTCATGGATTCGCTGATCCATTCCACCGATTGATTTGTCTGATCGGTGGAATGGTTATGTACAGTAGGGTAGGTGTTAGTTTGTTTGTTCGCATGCAGGTGTGCAGGATCGCGGCTAAAAGGTGTTGAAGACCCTAGCATGGGCATGTGCTAGGTCGAGCTGATAAGTTGAGTTGGAAGATCACCCTGAGAGTGGATCGGGTCATCCCTGGAGGATCAGCGAAGTGAAATTTCGCTAAGGTTGAAAAGTTTGTTAAAATGGCATCATCAGGATATTTCTGCAAATATCCTGTAGTCGCTTCGGGCATCATCATCCGAGTAAGAGGAGATCGGCATGATGCAGTTGAGTGCATGAAGTGAATGTGCGTCGGGGTGATCATCATCAGGAGGAGCCGAGGAGGAGCGTATTGGCATAAGGAAGAAGATCGGGTTGATCGCAGGCCGAAAAGGCTAAGTTCGGCCAACAGCAGGATATTTCAGAATAGCAGGATATGACGTCATCATCATCAGGATATACGTCATCAGGATATTTCAGAACAGCGGGATATTGAGGAGCTGCGGGTGACGTCATCGTCATCAGGATATCGGGTGACGTCAGCATCAAAGGGAAGGTGCGAGGAGTTAAGGTTCGTCATCATCAGGATAAATGGAAGGAACCGGATGTTCTTTATCCTGTTGATTATCATGATGTTGAATATCATGATGCTGAAGATAGTGAAGACAGAAGTTGTCGCTGAAGTGAACAGTGGACGTCAGGAGGATGTTCGCGCTGGTCGAACATGATGATGCTGTCGATAATCGAATAAGGTGATGCTGTTGACATGCGAAAGGGCGAGGGCTTGTCATCAGGAGGATATCGGTCGGCAGGTGAAATATGATGATGATGCTGATAGTGTTAAGTCAAATATGATGATGATGATGATGATGATGATGGGCTGCAGACATCCATGCTGTATGTTAAGGTTATAGTGTGGTTGCCTCTGCATCACAATTCCTCCACTTGTGAGTACCCCTTAGCAACCAATCTAGCCTTGTACTTTTCAACACTGCCATCTGCATCGAATTTCTTCTTGAACACCCATTTGCATCCAACAAGTTTCCATCCTTTAGGTAAAGGCACCAAGTCCCATATTTTATTCTTTTCCAAAGAAGCCATCTCATCTTCCATGGTCTCCTTCCAGAAACATGCATCTTTCATGCCCATAACCTCTGTCACAGTTCTAGGCTCATCAGTGTTAGTAAGGCAAAAGCACAACTAAAATCAAGTAATGAATAACTAAACCTATCAAGTTGCTTTCTTGTTCATGTAGACCTCCTCAATGGCTGAGGTTGAGGTTCTACTTCTTCTTCTGAGATTTTAGAGCTGCTAGATCTCTCCTCATCATCAGGTCTCACAGGGTCTGTCAGTTCAATCTTCTTAGGGGTAGAAGGAAACTGAACCACATCTTCTTTCTTTTCTGTCTATTCTAGATGTAGAACAATGGAAGAAGGTGTTAGCTCTCTAAAGATAATACTTCTACTATACAACACTTTTTCAGCCACACGATCCCAAAGCTTGTATCCTTTAACACCTACACCATAGCTAATGAAAATACTCTTAACAACCTTGTTCTCCAATTTAGACCATTTCTCCCTAGGCACATGTGCATATGCCTCACAACCAAAAACATGAAGATGTCTAACTGAAGGCTTCTTACTAGACCACACCTCCATAGGTGTCTTACCAACAAGAGATGATGTAGGAGACCTATTTACCAGGTAGCAAGCAGTGGCTACAACTTTAGCCCAAAAAATTTGTTTGAGGCTTGCTCCACTAAGCATACTCCTAGCCTTCTCCATCAGTGTCATGTTCATCCTCTTTGCAACTCCATTTTTCTGCGGGGTGTATGGAGTTGTCTTATGTCTTTCAATCCCTTACTCTTTACAGAACTTAGAGAACTCTGCTGAACAAAACTCACCACTGTTATCAGTTCTCAAACACTTAATCTTTTTACTAATCTAATTTTTAGCAGAAGCTTTAAACTCTTTAAACTGACTAAAGACTTCACTCTTGCTTCTGATAAAATAAACCCATGTCCTTCTACTGTAATCGTCTATGAAAGATACAAAATATACAGATTTGGAAATTGAAGGAAAATTAATAGGACCAAACACATCAAAATGAATAAGATCCAATACACCAGAAGACTTGTGAGAACTAGAGTAAAATTGAACATGGTTTTGCTTTCCATATACACAATGTTTGTAAAAGTCAAACTCGAGATTACAATCACTTAATCCCTCAATGAGGTTTTTATTTTTTAGGGTTCTAAGACCCTTCTCACCAATGTGGTCATTTCTCAAATGCCATAACATAGTATTTTCAGTAGGAAGTTTAACTTCCAAAGCATGTGCACTACCATCAGAATGTGTTACAACAAATTTCTTCACTGCTCATTCAGATGGTGGGGATGAAGTGGCTACAGCTCTTTTCTTCAAGTTAGAAGAACTATTGCACTATGTAGTGCATGCCTCCACCTGAAATAGAGTACCCCTTCGAGTACCCTTCGCAAGCACCATAGATCCTCTAGTCATCTTGCATCCATCCTTCAAAAAGACAACCTGCACACCTACATCATTTAACATACAAAGCAGGTTCCATGCCAAGCCTGAGATGTGCATAACCCCAGTGATCCCCTTCACTCGTCCATTAGGGAATTGGATTGAGACACTTCCATGACCAACAATCTTTAGATGAGAATCGTCACCCAAGTACACTCTTCCACCATCAAACTCTTCATATTTCATGAACTAGCTTCGATGCGAGGTCATGTGGAATGATGCACCAGAATCAATCAACCACACATTATCAGATGCATGGGTGGCTAGGGCTGCGATGAAGGCATCACCATCATCTTGTGACTTGTCAGAATCTAAATCAAGGGTATTCTTCTTCTTTTTCTTTTCCTCTTTGCATTCCTTTTGGAAATGGCCCGTTTTCCTACAGTTCCAACAGAGAGCCTTGGACTTTCCAAGAGATTTGGATCTCCCACGGGATTTGGATCCGCCCTTTTCACCTTTCTTGTCCTTCTTCCCTTTCTCTTTGGGTCTTCCACAAACCACAAGAGCATCTTTAGCCGACTCGGTTGTCTTTCTCCGCACTTCTTCAGATAACAACAAAGATACTACATCATCCATCTTGAAGGTGGTGGTAGTGCTTCCAATAGCCATGACAAGATGATCACACGAATCCAGCAAAGAACAAAGTAGGGTTATACATCGATCCTCCTCCTCCATTTTCACACCCACAGATGTTAATTGTGCAACAAGCATGTTAAAAGCATTCATATGGTCCGCAACAGATCCTCCATCTTCCATTTTCAGAGAAAACAACTTCTTTTTCAGAAAGAGCTTGTTCACCAAGGACTTGGCCTGATAAATAGATCCCAACTTCTTCCAAAGATCTTTCACAGTCTTCTCCTCATGGATATTCAATAGGATAGAGTCAGATGGATAGATTCTTACAAGACCCTTAGCCTTCTGATCTTTTAGGTCCCAATCATCTTGTGACATTGTCATAGGTTTTGTTCCATCAATGGTTTCCCATAGGTCATGATCAACAAGTAAATCTTCTATCTTGAGTTTCCACAACTCAAAATTTGTGCCATTGAACATCTCCACCTCTACTCTTCTAGATGTGGTTTCCATCTCCTTCCTGCAATAAGATACAAAATACTCTACACAGACTCCCACTCAACCTAAAATTATCTCAAAAAACCCCTACCCCGTAACTAGAAAATACAAGACAAAAATGGCTCTATCTTGAGATGGGTGTCCAACATGGCCTCATGGCCCAAAACCTATGCCTATGGACACTTGTCCAACACCGTAGGATGTTCCTGACACTTGTCAAGTCACCCCATCCCAAATAGGTTGCCTATTCCCATGTTGGGCAATGACAGATGCTCTTATGACTCTTACGACCGTCATAGAATCCGTCATACTGACATATCTTATAGCTGTAAGAGAATCTGTCATAAACAGGCTATAAATAGCATATTCTCTAACAACATGTCATAACCCTCCTTGAGGCACCCAAAGATGCCTTTTTCAAAGATGCTTCTTGACACATGTCTTCACATGTCAGAGAATCTTCCATTTATGACTCTTACGCGTCATAGAACTATCATAGGAATCTGTCATGATCATTTTGGTCAATATTCCCTTACACACTATCCAAGATGCTGACACATGGAAAAATATTACTACCACTAAGTGGGACACCTATATCCTCATGTGAGGACAAAGTTACATGTGGTCATCTTCCATGTAGGATGACACATCACCGTGCCAACTCCCACAAGATGACAACATAGGATTTGCATCCTAATTACACAATAGGAAATAAATAAATAAATACAATGAAATAATACAAGGAATTTATCAAGGTTGAGACACCTTAATTCCCAACAGTAAGATCAACAATGATATCTATGCTGGGAAGTGGAAAATCATCTTGAGGGCAAGCTTTGTTGAGGTCTCTGAAATCGGTGCAGCAACGAATGTGTTGGGTGAATATTTTGTCATCAACTCACTGATGGAAAAATGGTTATAGAAACCATAGTGTGATGAGATATATCTCTCCTCTCAGCAAGGGGAGCTTCCCTTCTTACTATTTATTGAAACAAAACTAAACTGCTTATTTACACTAGCTCTAACCATATAGGGGGTGTGTTACATTCATCCTTTTCTCTTCTTTTAGAAAAGATGTTTACAATGTTTCACGATAATATTCAATAATGCTTATATACTTCTAATACTAACCTAAATAGTAATAACCAATATCCTTGACTAAACAGGTGAATAATCAAAGAGTACCATCATACATATGTGATAAGAGATTAGAAGACATGCAGAAGCACAAAGTCTTTCAACTTACTTCACAAAAAAGGTTCTCAAACCAAGTGAATAATCTCAAGAACAAAGTCTTCAAATTATCCTTAGAAAGATTTTGAAAGTAATCGTATCACCAGTTGGAGCACAAAGTCTATCAACTACCAATACCACTGATCCATGCGAATGTAATTGAAAATTATAGCACAAAGTCTAAAAGTTCTCGACACGATTCATATACAAAGTAAACAACTACAAGCTCAAAGTTTTTATAATACTCCACTGAGAAATGATTTCAACACACATAGATTCAAGGAAATAGTATAACACAAAGTTTATATAACTTATCTTGAACATCCTGCAATCGTAATAACCAAACACCACTTTCTCCAATCAATCAACAAGAGAAATCAGAAAAAATGCCATATGTACATCCTCACTCATACAAATTTGATTCAACATAAAGTTTGATATCAAAATTTTCCTTCTTTATTGATTGAAATTGATCGTACTATTTGAACACAAAGTCTCAAAGTTGAGTATCAACTTGGGCAGCACTTTGTTGCATAAGATTAAAGATAAAAAATTACAATAGAGGCCCTCTTTATTCATAGTGAGAGGCCTTGAGCTAATCTAGGAAAAAGTCTATCTACTTTGACTTATTCAACAAAAGAGTCCTTTTTGACTGAGGACTCCCTTTGTGCCACATGTAATTACATTTTAGAAAAATACATATGGATATGTCCAAAACTGATTACAAATTACATATACAAAAATTAAGAAAAATAAACTAAGTCACTGAAAAAAGAATATCAACTGCCGCTATCATTCTACTTCAAAAAATTGTGATACATGGCCTTTACTGCTTCCATCTCATGAATGTCTAGTCCAACTATATTGTCTGAAACAGTATGAGCTTTGATGATTGTATCTTTCACCACCTTTATCACCTTTTCATGCTTCCCAAGATTGTCTTTCAAATTATTAAGGGTTGATTGATAATCTTGGAGTTTATCCATTGAAGTAATTGAAAATGCTTCATCTTCAAAGTTCTTCTGAATCATCTTTTCAAAGGCATCGACCATCTCTTCTGTAGGAAGAAACTTGTGATTTTCAGCTATGAGGGTACATGGGAACTCTTCAAGCCTATGAAAAAGTGTCACATCATTGTCTTTTCTTGGGACAGAGATGGCTCGAACATCGGCTTTTGAAGGAATCACTGAAACTGGTGTTGACAATAGTTGTTGCTTGCAAAAATTGCAAAAAAATATGATCCTGCAGTTAGGGGAAATTTTGGCATTTTGGAAAAACTGTGTAATGTTGACCATGTTCACAGGGACAAGATTGAAAGGACTAGAGTGCGTGCAAGTTGAGAAATTTGGTGAAAATGGGTCAAAGGCATCATTTTCAAGAATTTCCCAGTGTTAGGAAATTTTCAGGGAAGACATGCACGGGCGGTCATTTTGACCGCTCTTGCATGTGGGTATATTGCATTTTGGTGTATGGGCAGCCAAAATAGCCACTCCTACATATAGGAGTCATAAGGATGTGTGTGAGCGGCAAAAATTGCCACTTGTACATATGAGAGGAAGTATTGTTTTGTGTATGGACGGTAAAATTGACCACTCTTGCATAAGGTAAATATTTCAACAATGGCATGGGTGGTGAATTTCACCGCTCATGCATTTCTTGACAAAATCATAAGGAGTGCATCGCTAGTGAAATTCACCACCCATGCATTTTGGACGAACATGACAATGTGTATGGGCGGCAAAATTTGCTGCCCTTAGGGTACCACTTACTTTGGTTTATACAATGGTGGAAAAAACTACCGCTCGAGCGAGTAGAGGAAAGGATACAAAAATGACAGTCTGAAGAAAAACAAAAGACTTCAAAATGAAAAACCTATAAGCAATAAGGAAACATCAATAAAAATGATCAAGGCTTATAAAAGAAAATGTTAGGCTTATAGTTTAAACTGTGAAGCACAAACAAAACCTAGAATCCAATAATAAAACCCTAGCATTTTGTAAATAAGAATAAAAAACAAAGAAAACCTTACCTGAAAATGACGGAAGAAAAACTGAAGCGAAACCCTAACTCAACTCGTCTCTCAGATCTGTTTATGCACATCAGAGATCTGCGAGGAAGTGAGTAAAGGCATGGAGTACACAGATGGCAAGGAGAATACAACGATGAAAAATAAAACTTAAAAATGACACATTTAAATGTTGAAATTAAAAGAACTTAAACTCATATTTATGGCAGTTCATGTGGACTAGCACATGCTCAGGCAGGAAAAATTACCATCTAGACACGAAGGATACAAAACACATGCACGGGCTATGATTTTCACTGCCCTTGCATATAGGGGAATCTTGACTGACATGCACCGGTGGCGAAAATCAACGCCCATGCATGTAAAACAAAATTTTTTCTAACTCTTTTAAAACTACCAAAACCCAAGTTTGAAAACTTGCACAAATTCTGAGAAACTAATTTGAGAAGATATTTGAATAGATTCTTAGGATCTAGAGGACTATGCACGAGGAATAAATGATTAGCCTAGATTTGCGTACTTAGAGTCGTAGACTATAAAACAAACTAGTTTCGTAGAGGTCATCCTACAAAATCAAACGCAGGTGATTTTGAGGATAACAACTGGCTCTAACTGGGGAGCTTCCTTTGATCATTCTTTGAAATGATCAAAGGGAGAAGAACTCCAGTCTCTAAGTGCCTTCATCCATTCCATTGGGCTATAGAGTCAGGTGACACAAAAAGACACCAAAAGCATAAAAAGACTAAAAATAAAAAGACACAAAAACTATACAAAAAAACATGAACTTATCTATCACTTCACTTTGAGAAAAGCTTCAGATGATGTCTGGTGTGAGGCAGCAGAAAAATGTTCCATCCCCTTCTTTTTTTTCTTTTTACTATTGAATGAGTAACATTTCCTAGTGTTTGACATTCTGGGATCTTCTTCTACATCTAGATTGAATTGTCCCACTCTTGCTGATGAATCCGGTCCCAATTGCTGTCGCCGTTTGACAAAGTGATAATACTCATCAAAAGGTTTCTCCAGAGAAACCAGTCCTTTGGAAATCCTATTTTCTTTCACCGGTAAAATATCTTCACTTGAAGAGAATGATTCATCTATTTCTAGACCTCCATTCAAAACATTATCCAATGACTCATGATCTTCATTAGAGATCAAGAAGTAAGTACCCATATCAGAAAACTCAAAGAGAATATGAGATTTTGGATCCTCAGACTTCGTGACTATGTACTTGGCCTCCCTTTCATGATGAACCTCCTTCATAATACCCTTAACAAGTATTCTAGCCTTAGACATTTGAATTTTTGTGTCCTCAGTATGATCTATGATATCAACAAGATGATATGGACTTGCTACAAAAGATGGAAAACTCTCATCTTGAGGTTTTACATTGGGGGTACTGGTCTTAGGAACAAGGGATGAAGGATGAAGATCTGATGTACTTACTTGGTTGTCACCAGCCACATATTGATGATTTGATTGATCCTCTGACCGTGTGAAAACAACATAGGATTCACCAAAAGTAACTTCTTCTTGCCCCATCTCATGTTCCAAGTTCAAGAACCTGATGGTAGAGTCACCAACTAATTGCTCTTCAAGTTCCATGAAAAGATTAGCATCATCTTCTCCTTAATCATATTCTAATTGAAGAAGATTGTCTTGCTCCAATTCATAATAGAAGACTGTTGCATTCACAGGTGGTGGTTCCAAAGCAAGTATTCCTTGTTGTGGAGGAAACCTGTTTTGATTCTGATCCATTGAAGCATTGCCTTGGTAATTCAGAGCATTTGGAAATGTCTTCCTTGGAATGTCCATGTAGAGGGGAATGGACAAACTCTGCAACATTTGTTTTTTCTGAGCT
Organism: Cunninghamia lanceolata; assembly: GCA_027924645.1. Taxonomy (NCBI): domain Eukaryota; kingdom Viridiplantae; phylum Streptophyta; class Pinopsida; order Cupressales; family Cupressaceae; genus Cunninghamia; species Cunninghamia lanceolata. The sequence goes on from BSBN01001480.1 coordinate 3,175,016, forward strand.
AACAGCTCATCAACCAACTTTTGCACCATAGGATCCATAGTGTTGATAGAAGATAAAGCCAAAGGGGGCTACCCACTAGGTCTTGTATACGCCTAAAAATGACACAAATCATCCTAAATAAATATTCTAAATATTTATTCCATTCTTCTATTAATTAAATAAATATTCTAAATTTATTTAATCGATTCACTGTTCCATAATTAAATAAATTCTATTTATTTAATTAAAATTCTTCTAAATGTCCTACCCAATTAAATAATCATAAATTATTTAATTAATCTAAATTCCTCTATCCTAAGTTCTAAATTCAAAAATCCACCTCACCTTTCCACCTCACCTTTTCCACCTCACCTTGTCCACATCATCAAGTTGCACATGTAATTAAATATATTTAATATTTAATTACCTATTTTTCTCTCACCCACATGGCCTATTTCTTCTCAAATCAGAAGTTAGTTAACTAATCAATCAAATCTGTTAACTGATTGGTCATTTGAGTTCACTGGTCAATCTATTCTGTTGACTCCTTAATCAATCCAGTTCACTGGTCAATCAATTCAGTCAATCCCATAATCCACTCTTCTAACTGATCAATCAAGTCTATTAACTGTTCAGTCAATGGAGTTAACTCTCCAATCAATTTTGTCACATCCCCTCTTTCATGATTGCGCTGGGACACTTGTCACATTTCTATTGGTTGCACATTCCTCAACCATTCTCAGTCGTTGATCTTCACATCTCCTCTCAACCGTTGATTCCCATTCTTCCAAGTCTATAAATGAAGCTTCATTCTTCCATTCTAATCATCCAGGCTTTTGACATCGTTACTCTGCAAAAATATCACCAGCGCACCTTTGGCACCCTTTTGTCATCTACAAGCTTGAGATCATATACTTGCTTTGAAGCTCATCTTCATTGCATATCACCACAGCCATTCACCATCGACTTCCTTGAACACAACTTAAAAAGAGTGCCCTCTCTGAGGGCCCACTTACCAGCGAAAGGACGATCGTGATAGGCGAACAACAGAAGCATCGATTTCAGGGAAGGTTTGCTTTGTGTTATTCATTGCTATTTCATTTAATCTTCCTTGTTATCTCCTATTCTATTGATGTTTGGGTCTTGTTTAATTCATTTGATTGATCACCATTTTACCCTTACATTTTTGGCACCCACTGTGAGCACTTGCCCTATTTTTGAGGAGAAATTTTCACCTGATCAGAGCACCCATTTCAGCCTAGTTTCACTTTCCGAGATTAGAGTCAACCTTGCAGTCAATCTCCATCTGTTTTACCCAACTCTTTCTCTTTCATCCATTTTCACACTCACCTTCTGTCCAAATCACTCTTGTCCCAAAGTCAGCCTATCCCATATCAATTCGGCATAAGTTCTTTTTCGTTTCATTAGTGAATTCACGTAAGCCTAGTAGGTCACTGTACCTTTGCTAGTAGTCTTGTTGAACAACTAAGCCCTACACAGTAAGACTGGTATCGACTACCCTTGCTAGTGGCTAGAGTCTTGTGTCAACCGTCTTACTTGAAGTCATTGAGCGAGAAAATCCTTTGTCCAAGTCTTATCCTAGGTATCCCATTCATAATAGTCTCAGTCGGCACCTTGCCAGAATTTCTAGTCCTCACCCCCTCCATCTCGCGTCACCTTGCATGGTTTTTACTCGATCCTAGTACAACAAGCAAATCGAAATGGCCGACTCATCTGATCACCTTCTCCCACCACGTGATGGTGAAGAAGAGATTTCTCATGAAGAATTAGTGGCGCACATGCAAGATAGAAAATTCCAACACGTCGTAGAGAAGATGATCCTTGAAGACCCCCATAAGTATTTCCATCATCTTGCTAGTCTCGGAATCAAACTCCCCACAGACTTTGACATTAGCTCCATCATGGAAAATGCAAACAATGATCATGAGAGGGGCACAAATGACACAGTCCCACATGTGCATGAGAGAAGTACAAATGACATGGTCCCCCATACAAATGAGAGAGGAAAGCAACCCGTAGATCCAATTGCTCCTATGGTGGACGTGAGACAACAAATCAAAAGTCTAAAGCTCGAGATATCCAACCTTAAGACCGGTACAAGTTCTAAGAACTACTCTTTGGAAGATATAGCACCATACCCCTTTGACAGAAATTTGATCATGAAACCATTCCCCTATCAGTTTGGAGTTCCAAAATTTGACAAATATAAAGGGAAGGGGGACCCTAGAGATCATATCAAGGAATTCACTGCAGCATGTTTAGAAGTAGCTCACAATGAGACCTACTTAATGAGACTATTCCCGCGATCTTTAGGTGGTCAAGCTATGGAGTGGTTCTCGCGTCTCCCACTAGGAATCAAAACTTTTGATGAACTTGTCAATAAATTTATAATGCACTTCTCCTACAACATAGAACACGAGGTATCTATGCTAGATCTATGTAACACGAAACAGAAGGGTGGTGAGTCATTCACCGCCTTCCTACAATGATGGAGACAGCTAGCTAGTAAGTGTTCTTACGACATGCCTGAGAAGCAGCTATTGGAAATGTTTGTCCACAACCTAAACACTGATCTTAGCTATCAGATTCAGATACAATGCCCTACCTCATTCGCCAAGGTCATTGAAATGGGCCTCTTCATTGAAAAAGCTATGATCACTAAAGGAACTCTCAAGCTCTACAAGGACACACCTCCTTCCAATTATACAACAGATAAATCAAAGTTTTGGACCAAGAACAAGAATGTGGTCAACGATGGAGTAGTGGACGCCAAGGCGGCAGCCCCTAAGCAACAACCCATATTCACTCTTAAGGGAGAAGCAAATACCGGTGCACTCAACAAACCACCCCCTCGGAATCCTAGACCTTGGTTCAATTCAAATCCAAGGAGAAAATTCACGCCATTGGGGGAATCTCAAGAGTCTGCTCTCAGGAAGTTGTTGGCTAACAATGACATTTCTCTACCGCCAACAAGTGACTATGAGCCTATCGTCAAACCTCCCTATTGGAAGGACATAGATTATTGTGAGTATCATCGAGGATGGGGGCACACGACTAACAATTGCATCCGCCTCAAGAATGTCATACAGGATATACTGGATCAAAATCAGGGAGGGACACAACAGCATACCTCTAATGAATCTCATGTGGCCTACCGGGATCCACTTCTAAACCACAACCGGCCGTATAACAATAATTGCAACAATGGCCACAATAGCAACGATGGTCACAACGGCAACAACTCTAATGGCCATAACAATAATGACAACAATCGCAACAGGCCAAACCAGAACAGTGGGTCGAGTAATGCTAACTATGCAAGCGTTCCCTTTGAGTACACCATTAACTGCATTTTTGAGTATGTTCCGCAAGTCAACGTCATATCCCCCAACCAACAACCAGGACCTAACAGAACTAGTTGTAGTATAATTACCCGCAGTGGTAGAGTCACGATCAACACCACTCCTCCAAGGTCATCACCATCTCCGTCCAACTCCCACCCATATAATGTCATTGACCAATTGCAAAAAACTCCGGCCCACATTTCTATATTGGAGCTCTTGCGTCTATCTCCTTCTCATAAGGAGATTCTTGAGAAAGCCTTAGTAGAAACTACTGTCCCCACTAACCTAGCCCAAGAAAAGTTTCAAACCATGGTGGGTAATTTGACATCCTCCACTTCCATCTCATTTACAGAGCAAGATGACCTTTCCATATCTCAACCCCACAACACTCCTCTACACATTGTCGCATTTGTGCACAAGCACTGCATCAAGAGGGTTCTCATCGATGGGGGCACTGGTCTAAATATTTGCACGTTGAAGCTAGTCCTTGCACTGGGGTTCTTCGAACAGGTAGTAGATCCAAGACAGAAAATTACTATCAAAGCCTATGACGAGGAGGAATGAACCACAAAGGGCACGGTTGTCCTACCCATTCAAGTGGGACCGATAATTAAAGATGTGGTGTGCCAAGTCCTTGATCGGGAGCTTGCTTACAATATTCTACTAGGGAGACCATGGATCCATGCCATGAAGGCTGTCCCCTCCACCTACCATCAATGCATAAAGTTCCCACACGATGGCAAGCAGGTCACCATACAAGGCGACCCCGACCCCTACCAACATTGCAATTCATTCCAAGCAAAATCTGAATGCGTCATTCCCAATAACCGAGCCTACATTTCCCCTACTCCGCCACAAGACCATACTACTGAAGCTTCCTCCTCGAGGCCCAAACCGCTGAAACTTACCATAAAAGAAAATGGCGTGGGGGAGTACTCCATTGAGCACAGCCTCAACCTTGCCACCATGCCTTTGTCTCCTCGCTCCTTTGGCAAACCCAAGCATCAACCTAGGCATTTTCCAAAGCCATCTGCTCCTCCTACAACTCCCGCAAATCCCTTTGTAAAATGGGGGACCTTATCTGATGAGACAGAGGAGCGAAATCTCCTGCAGTGGCTTTACGCTGAAGAGGAAAACACATCCCAAGAGCTGCCTAGACTCCCTACAGAACTCTATGGATGGGGTGAAACTATCTTGCACAGGATGGGATACGAAGGACAAGGCCCCATAGGCCTCAGAAAAGAAGGAATCGTTGAACCTATCCAACCTTCTTCATCCTCTGCGGCTAGAAACACAACTGGCCTAGGGTACAAAGGTAAAGGTAAAGCCAAAGAAAACACCTGCTTAGTGGAGACAATTCAAACACTCCAAGTGGATAGTGATGCAGATTCAGATGAGTCGAATGAGTATGAGTGGGACGAGCTAACAGAGCACTCCTACGATGACAAGGAGATTGACACCATCCAAACTCTCAGCCCCTACCATGAGGGACAGACGCAACGGGACAGACCACTGGAGTCTGATTTGCCCCTCCCTGAGATTATGGCTTTCGAGGAAAGTTTCGATTCCATTGCGATAAACAACCTGGAGGAGAGTACCACCCAGAACACTACCCCCACCAGTGCCCATAATATTTCCATTCACAACATTAATGAATCAGATCTCTCATCCGACTCCCTTCCCCTCTTACACCCAGAGCTTATTGACTGGGACCTGCAAGGGACCCCTCAATTAGATGTGTTCCAGAATGATGATGCTTACATTGACTATATGGAACTTAGAGATCACTTACCAAAAGGAGATCATAAAGCTGGTTTCGCTATCGAACTCAATACCGTAGCTTACTTTGGGGAGGGTGCCAAGCCTTCTAGTCGCAAAAATATTAAAATAAAAAATGGATCTGACGGTGAAAACCGTCGTGCGGCAGTGTCAGATCATAAAATAGTAAAAAGAAAGGATGTATTCGAACGTGAAAACCCAACTATGGCACCTGACGATGGAATGCTTGACACCCTCCCTAGTGATATGTACCAAGAGCGGTCACAAATTGTGGTGGAACCAACAGAGCCAGTGAATATTGGCACCGAAGAGCAGCCCAAGATTATCCACTTCGCAAAATCTCTCACACCACCTAAGAAAACCAGGTTTGTACCATTCTTTAAGAAGAAGAGAGGCAACTTTGCTTGGTCATATGCTAACATGCCAGGTCTAGACCCTAACCTAATTCTGCATCATCTGCCATTGGATCTAGGGGTGAAGCCCGTAAAGCAGAAACTGAGAAAGATGCATCCCCATATAGCCCTTTTGGTCAAGGAAGAACTCAAGAAATTGCTAGACGTGGGGTTCATCAGGGCCATAGATTACCCTGAATGGATATCAAACATCGTGCCAGTGTCTAAACCAGATGGCAGGGTTCGACTATGCAACGATTTTAGAGACTTAAACAAAGCATGCCGCAAGGATGACTTTCCATTGCCTAACATCGATATCATAGTCGACCTCACGGCAGGACATACAATGCTGTCACTCATGGATGGATTCTCAGGGTACAACCAGATCAAAATAGCACCAGAGGATCAACACAAAATAGCTTTCACTTGTCCATGGGGTACCTTTTGCTAGAATGTCATGCCTTTTGGGCTGAAAAACGCAGGTGCTACATATCAGCGGGCCATGACAACCATATTCCACGACATGATGCATGTGACCATGGAGGATTATGTGGATGATATCTTAGCAAAATCTTTCATGAGGGACTCACACCTGGATATCCTAGAGAAAGTCTTCCAACGACTGGACCAATTCCAAGTTAAATTGAACCCAAAGAAATGTGTGTTTGGGGTAACATTGGGCAAGCTGCTAGGCTTCATTGTGTCACCAAATGGCATAGAGGTAGACCCGGCCAAGGTCAAAGCAATAATGGACATGCCACCGCCAAAGACTCTAACACAGTTGAGATCCTTACAGGGCAAGCTGCAGGCCATCCGAAGGTTCATCTCACAGTTGGCAGACAAGTGCCAACCTTTCAGTCACCTCCTACATAAGGATATTCCTTTTAAATGGGATGAGCGGTGCGAAGAGGCATTCAACAAGCCAAAGGAGTACCTTATGAACCCTCCTATACTCATGCCTCCGATCCAAGGAAAACCTTTGATTCTCTACATTTCTGCTACACCTACTACTCTTGGGGCTCTCCTAGCGCAGCAAGACTATGAGAACAAGGAAAAAGCTGTGTACTACATCAGTCGAGCCCTAGTGGGCTACAAGTTACAATACTCACAGGTAGAACGATCATGCCTTGTGGTGGTTTTTGCTTCACAAAAACTCCGACACTACATGTCGGCACATCCTGTCAAACGCATTGCCAAAATCGACCCACTAAAGTATCTTCTTAGCAAAGCAGCTCTCACAGGTCGACTAGCAAAGTGGGTTATGCTCCTTAGTGAATATGATATAGAATATGTGGACAGAAAAGCCATCAAAGGGCAAATCATAGCTGACCAACTGGCTGAGGCACCATTACAGGACACTTCACCAATGCAGTTTGAGTTTCCCGATGAGTCTTTATTCACTCTGTCAACATCTCCTTGGAAACTCTACTTCGACGGGTCTTACACCAACCACGGATCGGGGGCAGGTATCCTGTTTATCACTGCTCAAGGCGACACAATTCCAAAGTCCTACAGGTTGTTATTTCCATACACTAACAATATAGCGGAATATGAAGCCTTGGTAATTGGTCTCAAGATGGCCACTGAGTGGAAAATCCAAGCACTATGTGTCTACGGTGATTCTCAGCTTATCATAAATCAGGTCAACGATGAATATCAAACCAAAGATGAGAAGCTCATCCCATACAAACGAATGGTCGATGACCTCAAGGAACACTTTGGGACCATCTCCTTTGAACAAATACCCAGGATTGAGAACAAAGCAGCAGATGCAATGGCTACCATAGCCTCTCTTCTTGAAATACCTGAATACGAGTCACAGTATGAGTTCTTAGCAGAAACCATTCGGCAACCGGCTTATGATCTCCTCGAAACCCATTCCATTTGCCTCCTAGTAGGATCTGATTCACCTTGGTATGGTAAGACCTACACTTACCTCAAGGACAATATTCTTCCACCGGACCTCTCTTCCAACCAAAAGCGTACTTTCATCCGACAAGTCTCCCATTACACCATCATAGCTAATACCCTTTACCGCCGTGGTCTGGACGGTACTTTACTCCATTGTCTAGAACAAGAAGAATCCATAATGGCCTTGCGAGACATACACGAAGGGATCTGCGGAACACACTCCAGCAGTCCTTCCTTAGCTAAGAAACTCATGCGTTTGGGTTATTACTGGCCCAATATGGAAATGGATTCATATCAGTTCGTCAAAAAGTGTAAACAGTGCCAAATACATAGGAACCTGATTCATGCACCTGCTCAGGAATTGAGACCTTTAACGACACCCTGGCCCTTTTGCCAGTGGGGACTTGACCTTGTGGGAAAGATTCATCCACCTTCTTCCAACGGCCATAAATTCATCATAATCGCCACTAAGTACTTCACAAAGTGGATTGAAGCCGTTCCCCTAACCACCGTCACAGGAAAACAAATTTCCTCGTTCATTCTGAATTACATTATCTGCCGATACGGCATCCCTTCATCCATCATAATGGATAATGGGAGACCTTTCAAAAACTAGGATGTCCAGGAACTTTGTGAGCATTTCAAAATCCAACATCGTTTCTCCACTCCATACTACCCCCAAGGTAACGGCCAAGCTGAGGCATCGAATAAAACCATTCTGAAAATCCTAAAGAAGATTGTCAATGAAGCTAGTCGCAATTGGCACGTCCAACTCAATCCCGCTCTGTGGGCCTACAGAACCAGTATACGCACTCCCACAGGTGCTACACCCTATGCCCTTGTCTATGGCTCCGAAGCCATCCTTCCCATTGAGGTCGAACTCCCATCCCTCAGGGTGTCATTGAAAGGTCTCATATCAGATGAAGAATACAGAGTCTCCAGGCTACAGGAACTAGAGCTGCTAGAGGAAAGGCGCCAGAAAGCTTTTGACCATCTCAAAGCCTATCAACAGATGATGTCAAGAAGCTACAACCACAAGGTTAGACCAAGATGCTTCAAGGTTGGGGACCTCATTCTAAAAGAGAACCCTCGCAATCAGCAGGATAGAGAAAAGAAAGGTAAGTTTGAGCCTAACTGGCTTGGGCCCTATGTGATTGTAGCTGCTTACGGATCAGGGGCATATCAGTTGGCCACATCAGAGGGTGAGTTATTTGATGATCCAATCAACAGCATGCACCTTTGTCGGTTCTATACCTAGGAGAACCCCAGTGCAAAGGGGCACCATGAAATCAAAAAAAAAAAATTGAAAAGAGAAAATACAAAAAAAATAGAAAAAATTGAAAGGCATACAAAAAAAATCGTCCTTTGGTGAAAACCTGGCAAACAGGCGCCTTGGATAGGTATCATGATGAAAACCTAGCAAACAGGCATTATGTTTACTTTCTAGCTTCTCGTGCAAATAAAAGCAAGTGATGAAAACCTGGTAAACAGGCATTACTTGTGATAGACCGCCTTCTCCATCTTTGGGAATCCAATCACCTTGAGTCCATTCTTTCTCTATTCGCCCCATTTGACCCATATCTGTCCCACAATAAACACCTGATAGTTACCTATCATGGCTTGATACTCACCTTGTGGCCTTGTCAACCAAGGTTTTGTCCCATACTGTCTCCTCAATGTGAGCCTAGTATAGTGTCTCTCGTCGGTGTCCATGGTCCAAGTCTGTGAACTACATTGCCTCTAAGCCGTCATGTAGGCAAGGCCATTATTCTAATGTGCCCCCGAGGCTTCCATTTCTTCCATGGTCCCATTCATCCCCTTTCTTGTCTTCATTCTTGTCGTCTTTCTTCTAGTCCATCCATGGTCCATTAGGGTTTACCCCGAACTACGTTGCCTCTGCGTCGTCATGTAGGCAAGGCCATTTAGCAATAAGCCCCTGAGGCACTAGGTCAATCCCTTAGGGTCCGTCTCCCCAATAAGGATGGTGCAATCTTCTCACCAAGCAAACAAATGCAAGCAGAACCCGCACCTCAAGCAGAAATCTTGACAATGAGCATCTTAACCTATCCAAGGCAAAGCAAATACCCAAGGTCTTCTAACTGATTTTATCTAAATTATGGCAAGAAAAACACATCTAAATGCAAGAATGTTTTGTGGATTGGAACCATGGTTAAGTTATAGAGTCTGGATTTTTGCTATCATACCCTCCTATGCTACTCAAGGATGCCAAAAGCTAGAGATGCTATGATGGGGGCATGATTATTTTCTTTGTTTGCTATTTGGGGATTAAACTTTAGTAATGTGAAGCCTTGTCTTAGGACGTGATCGGCAAAAGATCATCGAGGACATCAAAGGTCTAACATGAATGGGGGAAATCCTTTCTTGTTGAAATGCAAGAGGTACTCAGGTCATCTAGATTCAATTTTGACTAGATGCTTATATTAACTTGCTAAATCACAATCCATGTAAGCAATACTCAGGTCATCTCGGTTCAATTATACCTAGATGCTTGTATTCACTTACAACATTTTAGAAAATGTACCAAAAACACACTGCCCAATGATGAAATAAAGCACTCTAAAAGGAAAGCATCCATCCTATATCCATTTATACATCCATACCATACCCCATGCAATAAAGATCCAACAATGCAAAGTATCAATACAAATAAAAGCTTGTGAGTCCTTCTATCAAATCTTTCTTCTATCAATCGGATTTCTATCTATCATCATATCTTTCATCCTTGTCTAGTAGTCTGAGCAATGATCCAAATGCAAGGTCCATCCTTAATCCATACCAATCAAATCAAAGTCAATCTTGCACAAATGATCCAATCACAATCAGTGGTCTTGATCTTTGTCTAGTCGTAACCCAACTCGATCAGTTAATCAATCAATTGTCTTATACAGGATGTTGCATTGTCGAAATCAGACCAATACATGCGTCTTACACGACATGCTTCATTTCTTGAAACCAGACACTATCCTTCATGTTTGCTCTAGGGATCTATCATTCCCCGCCATGACAACACGCCTGCCGTGTTGGTCTAGGGATACATCGTTCCCCGCCATGACAACACTGTCGTATATCATTATCAGTATATCATTGGTTTACTGCTTGACAGGGGCAATACCTTGTTTGTTCTTGTGTCATTTGTGCATACTTGCTTGCTTGCTTGTGTGTGTCATCATTCCATCTTGCATTGCATATCATTCGGCTCTTTCTTCACCCATTTTCTCCAAACTTAACCTTCTTCATCGTGAGATTGTCCGTCTCACGCCTTCTTCCTTCTTCTCGTCCAATCTCCCGAGGGGGCATCCTATCGTCATTAAACTTGTACCAGGGGCAAACTAGGGCATATATCACTGTCAGACTATTTATTCTTTGAAGCAACGCTGTAAACTACATTGCATCAAAGAGGGGCAAAATGTATACGCCTAAAAATGACACAAATCATCCTAAATAAATATTCTAAATATTTATTCCATTCTTCTATTAATTAAATAAATATTCTAAATTTATTTAATCGATTCACTGTTCCATAATTAAATAAATTCTATTTATTTAATTAAAATTCTTCTAAATGTCCTACCCAATTAAATAATCATAAATTATTTAATTAATCTAAATTCCTATATCCTAAGTTCTAAATTCAAAAATCCACCTCACCTTTCCACCTCACCTTTTCCACCTCACCTTGTCCACATCATCAAGTTGCACATGTAATTAAATATATTTAATATTTAATTACCTATTTTTCTCTCACCCACATGGCCTATTTCTTCTCAAATCAGAAGTTAGTTAACTAATCAATCAAATCTGTTAACTGATTGGTCATTTGAGTTCACTGGTCAATCTATTCTATTGACTCCTCAATCAATCCAGTTCACTGGTCAAGCAATTCAGTCAATCCCATAATCCACTCTTCTAACTGATCAATCAAGTCTGTTAACTGTTCAATCAATGGAGTTAACTCTCCAATCAATTTTGTCACATCCCCTCTTTCATGATGGAGCTGGGACACTTGTCACATTTCTATTGGTTGCACATTCCTCAACCATTCTCAGCCGTCGATCTTCACATCTCCTCTCAACCGTTGATTCCCATTCTTCCAAGTCTATAAATGAAGCTTCATTCTTCCATTCTAATCATCCAGGCTTTTGACATCGTTACTCTGCAGAAATATCACCAGCGCGCCTTTGGCACCCTTTTGTCATCTACAAGCTTGAGATCATATACTTGCTTTGAAGCTCATCTTCATTACATATTACCACAGCCATTCACCATCGACTTCCTCGAACACAACTTAAAAAGAGTGCACTCTCTGAGGGCCCACTTACCAGCGAAAGGACGATCGTGATAGGCGAACAACAAAAGCATCGATTTCAGGGAAGGTTTGCTTTGTGTTATTCATTGCTATTTCGTTTAATCTTCCTTGTTATCTCCTATTCTGTTGATGTTTGGGTCTTGTTTAATTCATTTAATTGATCACCATTTTACCCTTACAGGTCTAATAGAATCCATCTTCAACTTTCCCGCCAAGATCAAATCATCTTCCACTTCAACTGCCAAACTTTGAGCAATTGCAAGATCAACTGGTGCTTCTCTTCATAAAAGAAAACTTACTTTTGGCAACTATGAATTGATGAAGAAGCATTTTGGGTTCTCAGCTGTAGGTTGAGCAATAGTTGGGATCATGTTCTTTAGCTTATTGAACTTTGCTACGAACTCATGCATGGGCTCATGCGGTTCCTTTTTCAATTGAGTAAGTTGGGCCAACAAGGTGTAAGCATCTTCTGTTGGATTGAATTTGGCTTTGAACTGGGTTTGAAGTGTATTCCATCCAATGATAACTCCATGTGTAAGGTGATAGAACCAATCAACTACAACACCTTGGAGTGTTTCTACAAAAAGTCTCATAGAAACATCTTCATATTCAACTCCGAGAACATCGCATCCAATGTAGAATGCTACAATGTGCTCATCTGGATGTTGTTTACCATCCCCGTAGAACTTAGGAAAGTTCTTACACGAACCCTGAGGTAGTTCATGTAGAGGCTGAGTCAAATTGAATGGCCCAAAGGCATTTCCCCATGGACCTGGGCCAGCCATACTCCTTGATAAAACTTTAGAGAAGATATAAAAAAAATATATTACAAAATATGAGACTAGTATGCTTCAACCAAAGGCGAGAGGTTCTTGATTGCGAGTTCTATCCCCAACAGAGTCGCCAAAAAATGTTGGCTGAATATTTTGTCGTCAACTCACCAATGGAAAAATGGTTATATCAACCATAGTGGGATGAGATAAATCTCTCCTCTTAGCAAGGGGAGGTTCCCTTCTTACTGTTTATTGAAACAAAACAAAACTACTTATTTACACTAGCTCTAACCATATAAGGGGTGTGTTACATTCATCCTTTTCTCTTCTTTTAGAAAAGATGTTTACAATGTTTCATGGTAATATTCAATAATGCTTCTATACTTCTTATACTAAACTAAATAGTAATAACCAATATCCTTGACTAAATAGGTGAATAATCAAATAGTACCATCATACATATGTGATAAGAGATCAGAAGACACGCAGAAGCACAAAGTCTTTTCGCTGCATTCAACAAGAGTTTTATAGTAACCAATGATGTAAGTTGAAGCACAAAGTCTTTCAACTTACTTCACAAAAAAGGTTCATGAACCAAGTGAATAATCTCAAGCACAATATTTTTAAATTATCCCTAGAAAGCTTTTAAAAGTAATCGTATCACCAGTTAGAGCACAAAGCCTATCAACTAACAATACCACTAATCCACATGAATGTAATTAAAAATTATAGCACAAAGTCTACATGTTCTCAACACGATTCATATACAAAGTGAACAACTACAAGTTCAAAGTCTTTATAATCCTCCACTGTGAAACGCTTTCAACACACATAAATTCAAGGAAATAATATAATACAAAGTTTATATAACTTATCTTGAATGTCCTCCAATCGTAATAACCAAACACCACTTTCTCCAATCAATCAACAAGAGAAATCAGTAAAAATGCCATATGTGCATCCTCACTCATACAAATTTGATTCAACATAAAGTTTGATATCAAAATTTGCCTTCTGTATTGATTGGAATTGATCGTGCAATTTGAACACAAAGTCTCAAAGTTGAGTATCAACTTGGGCAACACTTCGTTGCATAAGATTAAAGATAAAAAATTACAATAGAGGCCCTCTTTATTTATAGTGAGAGGCCTTGAGATAATCTAGGAAAAAGTCTAACTACTTTGACTTATTCAATAAAAGAGTCCTTTTTGACTTAGGAATTCCTTTGTTCCACGTGTAATTAGATTTTAGAAAAATACATATGGATATGTCCAAAATTGATTACAAATTACATATAAAAAAATTAGGAAAAATAAACGAAGGTACTAAAAAAAGAATATCAGCTGCCACTATCATTCTTGTTTAGAAAATTGTGATACATGGCCTTTACTGCTTCCATCTCATGAATGTCCGGTCCAACTGTATTGTCTAAAACAACATGAGCTTTGATGATTATATCTTTCACCACATTTATCACCTTTTCATGCTTCCCAAGATTGTCTTTCAAATTATCAAGGGTTGATTGATAATCTTGGAGTTTATCCATTGAAGCAATTGAAAATGCTTCATCTTCAAAGTTCTTCTGGATCATCTTTTCGAAGGCATCGACCATCTCTTCTGGAGGAAGAAACTTGTAATATTCAGCTATGAGGGTACATGGGAACTCTTCAATCCTATGCAAAAGTGTCACATCATTGTCTTTGCTTTGGACGAAGATGGCTCAGACATCAACTTTTGAAGGAATCACTGAAGTTGGTGTTGACAACAGTTGTTGCTTGCAGACACTGCAAAAAGTCATGATCTTGCAGTTAGAGGAAAAATTGGCATTTTGGGAAAACTGTGTAATGTTGACCAAGTTCACAGGGATGAGCTTGAAAGGACTAGAGTGCGCGCAAGTCAAGAAATTTGGTGAAAGCAAGTCAAAGGAATCATTTTAAAGAATTTCCCAGTGTTAGAAAATTTTTAGGGAAGACATGCACGGGTGGTCATTTTGACTGCTCCTGCATGTGGGTATATTGCATTTTGGTGTATGGGTGGCCAAAATAGTCGCTGCTACATATGGGAGTCACAAGGATGTGTGTGAGTGGAAAAAATCACCACTTTCACACATGAGAGGAAATATTGTTTTTTGTATGGGTGGTAAAATTAACCGCTCCTACATAAGGTAAATATTTCAACAATGGCATGGGTGGTGAATTTCACCGCTCATGCATTTCTTGACAAAATCATAAGGAGTGCATCGCTGATGAAATTCACTGCCCATGCATTTTGGACAAGCATGACATGTATGGGTGGAGAAATTTTTTGCCCTTACACTTAGGGTAATACTTTCTTTGGTTTATACAATGGCAGCAAAAAATTATGCTGGAGCAAGTAGAGGAAAGGATACAAAAATGACAGTCCGAAGAAAAACACAAGACTTCAAAACGAAAAACCTATAAGCAATAAGGAAACATCAATAAAAATGATCAAGGATTATAAAAGAAAATGCTAGGGTTATAGTTTAAACTGTGAAACACAAAGAAAACCTAGAATCCAATAATAAAACCCTAGTGTTTTGTAAATAAGAATAAAAAACAAAGAAAACCTTACCTGAAAACGACAGAAGAAAAACTAAAGTGAAATGCTAACTCAACTCGTCTCTCAAATCCATTTATGAATGTTAGAGATCTGCGAGGAAGTGAGTAAAGGTACAGAGTAGACAGATGGCAAGGACAATACAACAATGAAAAATAAAATTTAAAAATGACACATTTAAATGTTGAAATTAAAAGAACTTAAACTCGCATTTATGGCAGTTCGTGTGAACTAGCACATGCTCAAGCGAGAGAAATTACCACCCAGACACGAAGGATACAAAACAAATGCACAGGCGGTGATTTTCACTACACTTGCATATAGGGGAAGCTTGACTGACATGCACCGGCAGTGAAAATCAATGCCCATGCATGTAAAACAAAAAAATTTCTAACTCTTTTAAAACTACCAAAACCCAAGTTTGAAAACTTGTTCAAATTCTGAGAAATTGATTCGAGAAGATATTCAAATAGATTCTTAGGAGCTAGAGGACTACACACAAGGATGAAATGATTAGCCTCAATTTGCATACTTATAGTCGTAGGCTACAAAATGGACTAGTTTCATAGGGGTCATCCTACAAAATCAAACATAGGTGATTTTGAGGATAATAACTGGCTCTAACTAGGGAGCTTCCTTTGATCATTCTTTGAAATGATCAAAGGGAGAAGAACTCTAGTCTCTAAGTGCCTTAATCCATTCCATTGGGCTATAGAGTCAAGTGACACAAAAAGACACCAAAAGCATAAAAAGACACAAAAACTATACAATAATACATGAACTTATCTATCGCTTCACTTTGAGAAAAGCTTCAAATGATGTCTACTGTGACGCAGCAGAAAAATGTTCCATCCCCTTCTCTTTTTTTTTACTATTGAATGAGTAACATTTCCTAGTGTTTGACATTCTGGGATCTTCTTCTGCATCCTGATTGAATTGTCCCACTCTTACTGATGAATTCGATCCAAATTGTCATCGCCATTTAACAAAGTGATCATGCTCATCAAAAGGTTTCTCCAGAGAAACCAGTCCTTTGGAAATATTATTTCCTTTCAACTGCAAAATCTCTTCACTTGAAGAGAATGATTCATCTATTTCTAGACCTCCATTTGAAACATTATCCAATGACTCAGGATCTTCATTAGACATCAAGAAGTAAGTACCCATATCAGAAAACTCAAAGAGAATCTAAGATTTTGGATCCTCAGACTTTGTCACAGTGTACTTGGCCTCCCTTTTAGGAGGAACCTCCTACATAATACCCTTAACAAGTATTCTTGCCTTAGACATTTGAATCTTTGTCTCCTCAGTATGATCTATGATATCAACAAGTTGATATGGACTTGCTACAGAAGATGGAAAACTCTCATCTTGAGGTTTTTGCATTGGGGGTACTGGTCTTAGGAGTAAGGGATGAAGGATGAAGATCTAATGTACTTACTTGGTTGTCACTAGCCACATATTGATGATTTGATTGATCCTATGACCATGTGAAAACAACATAGGATTCACAAAAAGTAACTTCTTCTGGCCCCATCTCATCTTCCAAGTTCAGGAACCTGATGGTAGAGTCGGCAGCTAATTGCTCTTCAACTTATGTGAAAAGATTAGCATCATCTTCTCCTTGATCATATTCTGATTGAAGAAGATTATCTTGCTCTAATTCATAATAGAAGATTGTTGCATTCACAGGTGGTGCTTCCAAATCAAGTATTCCTCATTGTGGAGGAAACCTATTTTGATTCTGATCCATTGAAGCATTGCCTTGGTAATTTAGAGCATTTGGGAATGTCTTCCTCAGAATGTCCTTGTAGAGGGGAATGGACAAACTCTGCAACATTTCTTTTTTCAGAGCTAATAGCTCATCAGCTAACTTTTGCACCATAGGATCCATAGTGATGAGAGAAGATAAAGCCAAAAGGGGCTGCCCACTAGGTCTAAAAGAATCCTTCTTCAACTTTCCCGCCAAGATCAAATCATCTTCCACTTCAACTTCCAAACTTTGAACAATTACAAGATTAGCTAGTGCTGCTCTTCGTAAAAGAAAACTTACTACTAGAAACTGTGAATTGATGAAGAAGCATTTTAGGTTCTCAGCTGTAGGTTGAGCAACAGTTGGGATCCTATTCTTTAGCTTATTGAACTTTGCTACGAACTCATGCATGGCCTTATGTGGTTCCTTTTTCAATTGATTAAGTTGGGCCAACAAGGCATAAGCATCTTCTGTTGGCTTGAATCTGGCTTCAAACTAGGTTCGAAGTGTATTCCATCCAGTGATAACACCACATGCAAGGTGATAGACCCAATCAGTTGCAACACCTTGGAGTGTTTCTACAAACAGTCTCACAGAAACATCTTCATGTTCAACTTTGAGAACACCACATAAAATGTAGAATTCTGTAATGTGCTCATCTGGATGTTGTTTACCATCCCCGTAGAACTTAGGAAAGTTCTAATGCAAACCCCGAGGTAGTTCATGTAGAAGATGAGTCAAATTCAATAGCCCAAAGGCATTTCCTCATGGACCTGGCACAGCCATACTCCTTGATAAAACTTTAGAGAAGATATAACAAAAATATTTTACAAAAGATGAGACCGGTATGCTTCAACCAAAGGCAAGAGGCTCTTGATTGCACGTTCGATCCCTAGCAGAGTCACCAAAAACTATTGGGTGAATATTTTGTCATCAACTCACTGATGGTAAAATGGTTATATCAACCACAGTGTGAGGAGATAAATCGCTCCTCTCAACAACTGGAAGTTCCCTTCTTACTGTTTATTGAAACAAAACTAAACTATTTATTTACACTAGCTCTAACCATATATGGGGTGTGTTACATTCATCCTTTTCTCTTCTTTTAGAAAAGATGTTTACAATGTTTCACAGTAATATTCAATAATGCTTCTATACTTCAAATACTAACCTAAATAGTAATCACCAATATCCTTGACTAAACAACTGAATAATCAAAGAGTACCATCATACATATGTGATAAGAGAATAGAAGACACGCAAAAGCACAAAGTCTTTTCGCTACCTTTAATGAGAGTTTTATAGTAACCAATGATGTAAGTTGAAGCACAAAGTCTTTCAACTTACTTCACAAAAAAGGGTCATGAACCAAGTGAACAATCTCAAGCACAAAGTCTTCAAATTATCCCTAAAAAGATTTTAAAAGTAATTGTATCACTAGTTGGAGCACAAAGTCTGTCAACTAACAATACCACTGATCCACATGAATGTAATTGAAAATTATAGCACAAAGTCTACAAGTTCTCAACACGATTCATATACAAAGTGAACAACTACAAGCTCAAAGTCTTTATAATCCTCCACTGAGAAATGCTTTCAACACACATAGATTCAAGGAAATAATATAACACAAAGTTTATATAACTTATCTTGAATGTCCTACAATCGTAAAACCAAACACCACTTTCTCCAATCAATCAACAAGAGAAATCAGGAAAAATGCTATATGTAGATCCTCACTCATACAAATTTGATTCAACACAAAGTTTGATATCAAAATTTGCCTTCTTTATTGATTGGAATTGATCTTGCAATTTGAACACAAAGTCTCAAAGTTGAGTATCAACTTGGGCAGCACTTCGTTGCATAAGATTAAAGATAAAAAATTACAATAGAGGCCCTCTTTATTTATAGTGAGAGGCCTTGAGCTAATCTAGGAAAAAGTCTAACTACTTTGACTTATTCAACAAAAGAGTCCTTTTTGACTTAGGACTTCCTTTGTTCCATATGTAATTAAATTTTAGAAAAATACCTATGGATATGTCCAAAACTGATTACAAATTACATATACAAAAATTAGGAAAAATAAACTAAGGCACTGAAAAAAGAATATCAGCTGCCACTATCATTCTTCTTCAAAAAATTGTGATACATGGCCTTTACTGCTTCCATCTCATGAATGTCCAGTCCAACTGTATTGTCTGAAACAACATGAGCTTTGACGATTGTATCTTTCACCACCTTTATCACCTTTTCATGCTTCCCAAGATTGTCTTTCAAATTATCAAGGGTTGATTGATAATCTTGGAGTTTATCCATTGAAGCAATTGAAAATGCTTCATCTTCAAAGTTCTTCTAGATCATCTTTTCAAAGGCATCGACCATCTCTTCTATAGGAAGAAACTTGTGATTTTTAGCTATGAGGGTACATGGGAACTCTTCAAGCCTTTGCAAAAGTGTCACATCATTGTCTTTGCTTTGGATGGAGATGGCTCAGACATCATCTTTTGAAGGAATCACTGAAAGTGGTGTTGACAACAGTTGTTGCTGGTAGAAACTGCAAAAAAGTCATGATCTCGTAGTTAGGGGAAAAATTGGCATTTTGGGAAAACTGCGTAATGTTGACCATGTTCACAGGGATGAGCTTGAAAGGACTAGAGTGCGTGCAAGTTGATAAATTTGGCCAAAGCAAGTCAAAGGCATCATTTTCAAGTATTTCCCAGTTGTAGGAAATTTTTAGGGAAGACATGCACAGGCGGTCATTTTGACCACTCCTACATGTGGGTATATTGCATTTTGGTATATGGGGTGCCAAAATAGCTCCTCCTGCATATGGGAGTCACAAGGATGTGTGTGAGAGGAAAAAATTGCCACTTGTGCATATGAGACAAAGTGTTGTTTTGTGTATGGGCGGTAAAATTAACTGCTCGTGCATAAGGTAAATATTTCAAAAATGGCATAAGTGGTGAATTTAACCGCTCATGCATTTCTTGACAAAATCATAAGGAGTACATTGCCAATGAAATTCACCACCCATGCATTTTGGACAAACATGACAACATGTATGGGCGGCAAAATTTTCTGCCCTTACACTTAGAGTAACACTTGCTTTGGTTTATACAATGGTGGCAAAAACTACTGCTCAAGCAAGTAGAGGAAAGGATACAAAAATGACAGTCCGAAGAAAAACACAAGACTTCAAAACAAAAAACCTATAAGCAATAAGGAAACATCAATAAAAATGATCAAGGCTTATAAAAGAAAATGATAGGGTTATAGTTTAAACTGTGAAACACAAACAAAACCTAGAATCCAATAATAAAACCCTAGCGTTTTGTAAATAAGAATTAAAAAAAAGAAATCCTTACCTAAAAATGACAAAAGAAAAACTGAAGTGAAACCTTAACTCAACTCGTCACTCAAATCCATTTATGCATGTCAGAGATCTATGAGGAAGTGAATAAAGGCGTAGAGTAGAGAGATGGCAAGGAGAATACAACAATGAAAAATAAAACTTAAAAATGACACATTTAAAGTTTGAAATTAAAATAACATAAACTTGCATTTATGGCAGTTCATGTGAACTGACACATGCTCGGGCAGGAAAAATTACCGCCCATACACAAAGGATACAAAACACATGCACGGGTGGTGATTTTCACTGCCCTTGTATATAGGGGAAGCTTGACTGACATGCACCAGCAGCAAAAATTAACGCCCATGCATGTATAACAAAAAAATTTCTAACTCTTTTAAAACTACCAAAACCTAAGTTTGAAAACTTAAACAAATTCTGAGGAACTTATTCGAGAAGATATTCAAATAGATTCTTAGGATCTATAGGACTACACATGAGGATGAAATGATTAGCCTAGATTTGTGTACTTAGAGTCATAGGCTACAAAACATACTAGTTTCGTAGGGGTCATCCTACAAATTGAACACATCTGATTTTGAGGATATTAGGATGCCCCCATTCAGTTTAGAAACTAGTACTAGATTTGAAACCCATTCAGGATAATCTATAGGCCTTATGAACTTAGCATCCAACAATTTTTGAATTTCTACTTTGACCAAGAGTGTGATTTGAGGATGCATTTTCTGTATCTTTTGTTTGACAGGTTATGCATTTAGAAATACTACTAGATGATGTACCACAAGTGATGGATCCAACCCTGACATATCTACATAAGTCCATAGGAAGTTGATTGATCTTTTCATGAAGAAGGTGGTGAAATCTATTCTTTCTTGATCTGATAGTGATGCCACTCAAAATGTGATCTTTAGATTCTATGTTGTACCTAGATTGATCTCTTGAGATTTCTCCACCAACAAGGGTGATTGTTCTTGATATTTAGTGGTTGAAGGAAGGTCAAATCCTCCATCCTCAGTTGCCTCAAAGAGGTTTTCACCCTTAGATATGTCCTTTATTTTACTTTTTCATGGTCAAGAGGTGCCTTTTAGTTTTCACCTAGTGACCTTTCTTTTTTGATTTTATTTATTTCACTTTTGCAACTAAAGGATTTGACACTTCCACCAAAGTATGCTAACTAAGGTAGACCATCATGAATCCCACTTTCTGATCTCCCAATGGTATGCCTTCTCTTAAGCCCATGAACTCTGCTAAGGCTTCATCATTCTCAAAAGTGTCTAGTATAGGTGCCCCCTGTTGGTCCCAATTGACGATTTCAAGATATACGAGTTGAAGGTCAAATGATTTAAGTTGAGAGGTAAAGGAGGCGGATGATATCATGAAGATGGATTGGTCTTGGAATAGTTTGGTTATGTGAAAAGAAGAATCATTGATGGCATCCTGATTAGAGGTCTCTTCTGTGGTAAAAGCTTTGGCTACCTTATCGAGAATAAACTTAGTGTCCGAGAAAGGCAGAACCTCCTTACCGTACCCTAGACCTTGCTTATTAAACTTCTTGGTGACAATGATAGGCTCAACAGGTCCTTGTTCATGTGGTCCTAGACCTCCTTGTCCTTTATAACCCATGTTCTTGATGATCTAAAATCCATTGTTATAGCATTCCACTTCTAAAGTAAGTTGATCGTTGTCATCAAAAAAGAACCAAGAGTTGATATCATCAATATCTTCATCTTCTAGCATTCCTGATTTGATGAACACGGTTGGAGGAATAGGGATAATAGCTTTGGATGTAGAAACTTTGGATACCGATGGTTGACCATAGGATTTAGGTGATAATGGAAAGGTGCCTATAAAACAAGATTCTTGTAGACTATATTCACCAAGTCCTTTCTCTTTGTATTTGACACCAATATTGGGGATGGATTTACTAGATGAAGGCTTATTCAAGTCAGATGGATCAACATAGGATGTAGATGGATAGGATTCGGCATTGATAGGTATATGGTTAGGATTTTGATATTTGTCTTGGAAGGTTCGACAAAACTCAAATGGATTAGGATTGGTAGGGATTATGATTTCAACACCATTATAGGGAAATTTCAGACATTGATTGTTGAACAGGGAAAGACAACTGAGAGGGGGGGTGAATCAGTTGTAACCAATATTTCAAAACCATTAAAATATCATCCACTTAATTATTGTTGTTAAGTTTAACCATGAAATTATAAACGCAGAAACTTAACACATTTGCACATCAACACAAGAGACACCAGACTTTTATGTGGAAAACCCTATAAGGGAAAAATCACAGTGAGTGTTAGCTCACAATATATTATGTTATATCAAAACTAAAAATTAGAGGCTCACTACAAATTGAGAGGCTCACTGCCAATGGGGTGGCTCACTACCGGTGGGTGGCTCACTGCCAGGATTTGGTGAACTGAGATGGTAGCATCTAAACCATGCCAAAGTTCAGTTCTATTGAAGTACTGTAAA
This sequence comes from Cunninghamia lanceolata, assembly GCA_027924645.1. Classification (NCBI taxonomy): domain Eukaryota; kingdom Viridiplantae; phylum Streptophyta; class Pinopsida; order Cupressales; family Cupressaceae; genus Cunninghamia; species Cunninghamia lanceolata. Next base: position 3,197,741 of record BSBN01001480.1, read on the forward strand.
CATCCTCTCCTCTACTCTGCTTTTAACTTCACACTATCTTTGCATCTTCGCTCTTGGATACATTTTCATGACTCTATTACAAGTATTTATACAATTCTTCAACCTTAGAATAATCATCAAGGTCGGCATTACAATCATCAACCATTGGATCATTCTCCAAGGTTGGCAAACACATATACATAAGAATAGGTCTTGACCTAGAAAGAGAAAGAATGAATGCAGACCAAACCATGCCTTAGTTGGGACTCAAACACAATCTTACACGCTACAACATGCTATCAAAATCTCCAAAGTATAACCGCAACAAGTGAAAATGACCAAGTTGGATAAAACTGGTGTTAACACTAAAGATTTTGAGAACACACTTCATGCATGATCTAGATTACACTTTGCGAACCAATCAAAAGGTAAGAACATGATCTAGAGACATCTACAAGCACCCTACAATCACTAAGAACATCCGCACAACCTCAAAACACTTTACCCACAAGATTCTTCAAACCGAAGCACTTGAACATTACTATCAACCACTATCATAAAAGAAAGATCGCTTGTGGACCACCATATCATGAACCATTAAGATTGAAGGCACATATCCTCATTATAAACTTAATTCCAAAATCACAAACTGTGATACTTAAGTGCAGAGAAATGTGGAGCAGAATACATTTTGTTGGCAAGAGACACTGCATAGCATTGATAGGTGTTGTCATTGATGGCAAGTAAGATTGTTCTCCACATCTACAGTACAGTATCTAATCATACCAGAAGTTAGAATGATAATCTATCTAAGTCTGGGAGTCTGAAACATGGCATATAGTAGAGTCTAGTATTTTGGTCCAGATCTCTCCGGTGGAAAGGCATGGTATCTTATGGATCCAAGGTTGTTGACAGCATTGCAAATAGACTCTAAATCTAGAATTTTATCATCCGGTGATGAAGGAATGAAATGTTATTAGCATATGTGTATCAAGTTTTAGTCTGACAGAGTAGACAAAAGAAGAATAGGTATACCTTACAGAAGATCTTGTTTCTGGATGAATGGAAGTTGCTTGTTGGACAAATGGTGGCATTCAGTAACTATGGCTAACATGAGTAATGATTTGCAAGAGTAAGTTTTGGTCCGCACTCCAAGTTATGCATAGATCTAGCCGATAGAGCTGAACATTCTTAGGTGTTCTAAGTACTGTTGAAGCTGACTGGTAGAATGATTATAGATCTTGTTGCAGATATATATAGTCGATGAATTCGGTTGTTTAGAGTGTGGTGTATATGCGAAGAAAGGGAATGTGAGTAGAGCAGAAATCTAAGGTGTGAATGAGAGAAGAATAGTAAGAAGAATAAAGCAAGGATGAAGTGTGTAAGATCAATTTTTGTACTCAACTGGAACTGAAATTCCTGCATAAGTAGATGCTATCATCAATTCATATCTCTATTTTTCATTTGTAATAATGTCTTAGGCAATGAACCTTCATTTCAGTAGTGAGCTCTGGGCAATGAGCCCGAATGCATGTGCATTCCCATTTTGAATCAATACTTTTAACAGGGTATTAATTTTTATGGGTTAACCCCCACCATGGTTTTTCCCTTAACTGGGTTTCCATGTCAAAATCTTGGTGTCAAATGTGTCATTCATGTTTTCTACTCATATGTTATTGTCTAATGTTGGAATGTTTATATCATTGATTTAATCTTAAGTTGCAAAAATGAATAAAAAGAGAAAAGAAAGGAAAAGAGAAACAACTAATTCACCCCCCCTTTCAGTTGTCCGGATCTATTCCAACAATTGGTATCAGAGCTAAGTTACTTTAAAAAAGCTTAACAGCTTAAGGAAGATCTAGGAAGACAGCAGAATGGATGAATATGACCTTCAAGGGCAACTTAATCTCACCCTAGATGATCTTGAGCAGTCCAAGGCAGAAGTTCAAGAGCTACAAGACAATCTCAAAAAGTCTGAAGACTTCATTGAAGTCTTAAAAGAAAAATTGAGCAAATATAATGCAAAAGGAAAGGAGCAACCTCTTCAAGACAAGGTGTTGGATGAGAAGACAAAGGAATGTGAAAAGTTAACTAAAGAAGTTACTATTCTAAAACATGAGATGGAAACTGGAGTGATGAGACTAACCAAGGAAATTGAAGATAAGAAGAAAACTGAAGAAGAGTTAAATCAAAATCTGAAAAAGAGTTCTAAAGAATGCTACAAATTGGATGCGATAGCTGGCCTTCTAGAATCTAATCTACAAGAAAGAAGAGACAATGAAAGAGAACTTGAGAGACAAATTATCACACTCAGACATGACCTAGAAATTGCAAATGAGTATAAGGAGAAATTCAAGATAAGCTTAGCTAAACCTGAAGCACTCATTGAAGGGTAGAAAAAGGATGTTGATAAGCATGAGAAAGGTGAAAGCTCTGAATCCAGACAGAGAAACTTTCAACCTAGGAATGGAAGAAACAGATCTAAAAAACCTCTAGTAAGATAGCCAAATGCTCAAAGATATCCATCATTCAATGGAAATTGTTTCAACTACAACAATTTTGGTCATAGAGCTACTTAGTGCAGAAGCAGAGTAAATCAAAATGGCCCATCCTTCTCCGGTCAATGCTTCAAATGTAACAAGTATGGTCATAGATCAAATGAATGCAGAAGTGTGAAAAAGAATAATCCCAATATTAGAAGAATTAGCAATTCCTTCAATGGTTACTACTTTGTTTGCAATAGGTTTGCACATATGGCTAATCAATACAGATCAAGAGAAAATCAAGTTTATAAGAAAGGAAATGTTGTATGCTATAACTGCAATAAATCTGGTCATATTGCAAGATTCTATAGAAGTAAAGACAATGGAAGAAAAGGTCCAGTAAACAAAAAACTGGATGAGTAGAAACAAGACAGAGGCAAAAGGAAAATTGATGTGGATGAGATACGAAGTGAAATGAACAAGATTTGGATAAAGAAAAATACAGTAAACAATGATAATGAGTCTGTACCAGAATCTAGTGCTGACAATTCCTCCGGGAGTTAAGTCAGAAAACTCTGGCCTAGGGGGAGCAACATAGAGCATCAATTTCCCTTGGTTAGAGAGTGGGTGTCTGAATCTGGCACATTAACAGAGAATACTCCAAGTTAGTCCAGAATGTATGGAAGGATTTCTAGAAGGAAAGATGTTGATACATGAGGAACTATCTAAACAATGTAACCAGATACAATTAGGGCAACACATTTATTGCAAAGGCAAATTAGATAATGTGGAGCTTTAAAAGGCCACTTGATCACTCATTTGAATCACCTTGCATTCGAAGTAAACAAGAAGAAGAGAACTTGAGCTGCAAAGTCTAGAGACTGAGGTAGAGAATGAATTCAATCGATCAACCCTATCACCGCAAAAGAAAAAAGGTACCTCTCTGTAAATCTTTGAATCTAAAATTTGTTGAAATGGCTACCCCTCATGTTATTGACATTACCAAAAGGCCTCGATCTAAATTCAAGAAGCATCCTCACAAATCAATTCAAGTTGATCTGTTAGGTACTTTTTCAAGCATTTCGAATGGGGTACTACATGTAGAAGACATTAGGGTTTACATTCATGTAAATATAGATGAGTTTGGAGATTCAAGGTATGTAGATTTGTTTGAAAAACAACTCATGGATGAAAATAAAGAACTTAAATCTGAATACAAGGCTCTACAGGATAAACACTTTGTTCAGGTTATGGGATTTCCAACTTTTGATGAGGATGAGTGGGTCTGATATGTCTTAAGTCAGATACATGATGAATTCATGTGGTTGTTAAAACCATTCAAGATTACCAGGGATGCTATCAGAAATGTAATTGGTTTGAACTCAACCAGAGGACTGCCCATGCTGAAAGATGTGAAAAACTAGACAGTAACTAATGCTACCAAAGCTAAGTTCGACAGAAGAGTAATGACCATAAATGATATTATAGAGCCGGATGTCAAATTCACCTCCATGGTGATTGGATACAAGATTTACCACTCGAGCAGGGAAAATTCTATTTCTAGAACAGCCATTTATGTTGCATACAAGATGATAAAAGAAAATGTTGATTATGACTTGTGTGAACTATTGCATAACCAATTGATTGAAAATCTAAACAAGATCAAAAGAGATAAGAAGAACACCTTCAAGTATGTATGGTACACTAATTTTATGCCTATTCTTTTACTATATGAATGAAGTACCTGGGGTAACAGGTGTACACTGGACTAAAGATGAACTGGTTTCCATTCAAATTAAAAATCATCTTCACAGCATTGGTGATTTCAATGCTCAGAAGACGGCAATATGGGGTTACTTAAAAAATTTCCAGAGTATGATGCACTCAAGGGAAAGAATTCTAAATTCAATTGTTGACAAATACAAAAATGAAGTATGCTTCATGGTTGATACTGACAAGTGTTTAATGGAAGAAGTGGAACCTAGAACTGTTTGGATCATGCCCATGGGGTATGAAGTAGATGAAAGGATCTTGGATATGTATGCTCAACATCTGCTAAACAAGCCCAAAGACTCAACGATTGAAAGATTTGGAACATATGAGGAGCTGAGTTTAAAGTTGCATACTGAGCTCAGAGAACCTGAAACTTATAGAAGAGTAAGAAAAGAAGTTGAGTAGCTAGCTGAGAATCTTGGCCTAACAAAGGAAGCTATGAAGAAATTTAGAGAAAGAACAGAAAAGGATGAGAAAGAAAAATAAGAAAAGAGACAAACAAGTGATCCAGTGAAACCTTCTTCCACCTCAAGAACTACTAGAAGTTCTTTTTCTACCTTTGCTCCTTCCAAATCTACAAAACTAGAAATAGAATCATCCAAAAAATGTGAGAAAAGGAAGAAAACAAAAGCTTCCCAGACCTATGAAAGCATAAGAGAAGATGATGTAGATACAGACTCCAACATTGAAATCAAGGAACCAAAAGTCACTGAAACATAAGTTGTAAAGTTAACCAAAGAAAACTCCTATGGAAGAAAAAGGACTAGGAAAAAGAAAAAGATTGAAGAATATGAAGAATATGTCAAGAAACCCACACTCTTGCTAGAAGATGTGATAAAATTGTCACTGTAGATGGCAATCAAAGACCCATGACTGAATTCTATGATTAATACAATGATGCAAATAAAAGGGTGTTGGAGGAAGCAACGGTTAGATATCTTAACATCTATAACAAGGCACTAATTGAGATAACTTTTGAGCTACCACAAAGTCTAACTGATATTCTGGAGTTGAGAAAAGAAAATGTCAAATGCAAGGACTTGGAAATCAGAGAACATGAACTGATAACCTTGTGTCCTCAAATTTCACTTGATCAAATCAATATGATATTTAGGGAAGTCAAAAATGACTTTGGAAGCAAAAAGAGAATGAACAAGCTCATGATGGGAGAAACAAGTGAAATTGTTAAAGAAACTCAAGAAATTCTTCTGAAAGCACTGAAAAAGCACAATTTTCCCATAGTCACAAAAGAAATTCCAGATGAAGAAAAAGAGAATATGCTTGAACAACAATTGAATGAAGCCTCTGTCTTGGAAGAAGAACAAGCAAATTAGGAGGATACAAAATTGGTGGACAAAGTAGTTGATATAGGAGATACCCCTAATCCACCGGATATGTCAGAAAAAGGAAATAATGTTACTTCACAGAGCCCTTCGGATCAGATAGCAAGTGATGAACAAACAAGAAAAGGTTCCTATGCAGAGAACCTAGAAAAGGTTAAAGCAAAGTTAGAAGGAGAAAGAGAAAAGAAAGATAAAACAAAAGAAGATGGTGCAAACATTGAAGAACCTAAAGCAGAGACTGAGAAATCAAGAGATCAAAAAGTTGATTCTGAAATAAGTGCAAGAGACACTACAGTTGCAGTAAAAGATTCTCTTGGAGAAAAAGTGATTGAACTTGATGAACCTAAACTACTCCAAGGCCTAGCTAATCCAGATGCCCTCTCTCCAATTCAACTGATGAAGATAGCATCATTCACCCAAGTAAAGGCTAGAGAGAAGATGTTAAAGTTTCACATGGAGGAGAATGAGTTACTAGGACTTGCAACCAGAGTTTTAGAGAAATTAATGCCAAACTATCAGAGGAATCAAAATGATTCCCCCTCTGGTCATCTAAAGAACCTTAAGTTCAGTAAATTCACATTTTGAGTCCCTTGAGAAGTCTGCGGAGCTAAAAGTTCAGAAAGAATTCTTAGATAAGAAATTTTGTGAAATAAAGAACCTGATAGTAAATGATAGAAGAATATTTGGTATTAGCCTAAAAAGTATTCAAAATACTCTAAATGATGGAAGTGATATGTACAAATTCTGTCTATCATGGACCAAAGTTAATAAGGGTATTGAGAACAAGATAAAGGAGCAAGAACAAAAGTTGTCAAATCTCTCTCAAAATTTTGATCCCCTAACAGTTTTGCCCTTAAGTCATGAGTGTCAAGTAATCAACTTGACTAAGGAAATAAAGAAACTTGCCAAAAAGAAAAGTAATATTATGAAGAGAATGTGTGAACACCAGGGATTAATTGCCCCTAAGAAACAATGTATAATGCTTTATCTGAAGCTCAGATTGTAGTTCATACCAGTGTTCCATCAGATCTATTAAAGGTAGAAGCTTACTCATTTGTGTTAAATGGGCACATTTCAATTTTGGATGGAATGAAGAATACTTGGGCCTCTAAACTTGTGCAAATAAAAGCTAGTTTTGTAGACATCCTCAAGTTCATGTGAATGGAAGTTTTGGTTACATGTACATATGCGACAATATGTACAGAAATTTTGGAGTATTTTGATTTGCGGATCCCACCCTTTACCATTGATGTCAAAGGGGGAGTGAAGGGAAATGAAAAATGAGGAGTTCAGCAAAGGGGGAGAACCAAAATAAGTGAACAGCACGAATGCACAAACAAAGGGGGAGTTGCACCAAGACACGTAGTCATTTTTCACTAAGTGTTGCCATCAATGCCAAAGGGGGAGATTGTTGGCAAAAGACACTCCATAGCATTGATAGGTGTTGTCATTGATGGTAACTAAGATTGTTCTCCACATCCGCAATATAGTATCTAATCATATCGGAAGTTAGAATGATAATCTAAGTCTGGGAGTCTAAAATAGAGCATGTAGTAGAGTCCAGTATTTTGGTCTAGATCTCTCCGGTGGAAAGGCATGGTATGTTACAGATCCAAGGTTGTTGATAGCATTGAAAATACACTCTAAATCCAGAATTTTGTCATCCGATGATGAAGGAATCAAATGTTATTAGCATCTGTGTATCGGGTTTTAGTCTGACAGAGCAGACAAAAGAAGAAAAGGTAAACCTTGCAGAAGATCTTGTTTCTGGATGAATGGAAGTTCCTTGTTGGACAAATGGTGGCCTTCAGTAACTATGGCCGACATGAGTAATGATTTGCAAGAGTAAGTTTTGGTTCGCACTCAAGGTTATGCATAGATCTAGCCGACAGAGCTGAGCATTCTTAGGTGTTCTAAATACTGTTAAAGCTGACTGGTAGAATGATTATACATCTTGTTGCAGATATATATAGTCAATGAATTCAGTTGTTTAGAGTGTGGTGGATATGCGAAGAAAGTGAATGTGAGTAGAGCAAAAATCTAAGGTGCGAATGAGAGCAGAACAGTAAGAAGAACAAAGCAAGGATGAAGTGCGTAAGATCAATTTTTGTACTCAACCGGAACTAAAATTCCTGCATAAGTAGATGCCAACATCAGTTCATATCTCTGTTTTTCATTTGTAATATTGTCTTAGGTAGCGAGCCTTCATTTGAGTAGTGAGCTCTGGGTAGTGAGCCCGAATGCATGTGTATTCCTATTTTGTATCAATACTTTTAATAGGGTATTAATTTTTGTGGGTTAACCCCCACCGTGGTTTTTCCCTTAACTAGGTTTCCACGTCAAAATCCTGGTGTCAAATGTGTCATTCATGTTTTCTGCTCATATGTTATTGTCTAATGCTGGTATGTTATTATCATTGATTTAATCTTAAGTTGCAAAAAGGAATAACAGTAGAAAAGAAAGGAAAAGAACAACAACTGATTCACCCCCCCTCTCAATTGTCTGAATCTATTCCAACACATTTTCCCTGTCAACACTGAAAGCACAGAAAAATAGTTTTTACTCTGGTGAACATAACTCACTCAAATCTTTATACCAGAGGCTCAAACTTGGAACATAGCAACTACAGACAACCTTCATCTTAACTTCCAAACCGCAGATAGATTTTTAATCTACAAGAAAAGTGGAGCAAAATACTTAACTGTCTTTCTATAAACCAAGATACTCTGCAATACATTGTTTCCACTAGTGAAGCAAATTTTCTCAAAAGCACTTGGGAACTCAATACTAGGAACACTTTCTCATTATATTCAATACTTATCTAAGACAAAACCAATTATCTCAACACAAGAAAGCATAAAAACAAGAGCATAGTTGAGACCAATGACAACATAGATATGTTGACATCAATGACAACACAGATTAGGCACATACTTACAACAATCTCCCCCTTTGTCATTGATGGAAACATTGATGTGAAAAACTGTAAACACCATCAAGACAAGATTTTGCATTGATTAATTTCTCTCCCTTTCTTTTTACACTTCTGAATTCTTTCTCCCCCTAATTTTTTCACAGATTTTCTCTCCCCCTTTGACATCAATGGAAAAGGACATCAGTTCTCCTTTTTCTACACATACTTGCAAACAACTGCTCTAATCAAGATGGAATTTCTTCTGTCATCAGCTCTGTGATACTTATCTTTATTAGGAACTTATATCAACAACTTCTACCTACTCCCCCTAAGAGGTAGCCTTCAAAACATCAATCTAGATCAAGGAATAAGACTTTAGGAACCACTGGACTGATGCACTTTTCATGCATCTTAGTTTAGAGCAGGAGGGGTAATAACCCCTAACTTTCCTCTAAGGTACTCAAAAGTATCCTTAGGTAGAGGCTTCGTGAAAATATCTACAATCTGATCCTTTGTAGAAACATACTCCATTTTCACTTCATTCTGAGTTACTTTCTCTTAGATTGTGATACCTTATAGATAAAGGCCTTGTCCTTGAGTGCATCACTAGATTCTTTGAAATGTTTATAGCACTTGTATTGTCACAAAAGATTGAAATTGGTTCTTTATACACAACTCTTATATCCTTCAATGTTTCCTTCATCCAAAGCACTTGAGTACAACAACATGCTATAGAAATATATTATTCTTCTATAGTGGACAAAGAAACTGATTCTTGCTTCTTGCTCAACCATGAAACCAATCTATTACCTAAGAGGAAAGCACCTCCACTCATACTCTTTCTGTCATCTGCATCTCCAGCCCAATCTGCATTTGTATAAGCACAAAGAGTGAAATTAGAGTCTTTGGGATACCACAATCCATAGTCTAAAGTGCCTTTCAAATACCTCATGATTCTTTTGACTACCATCACATGTGACTCTTTGGGATCTTGAAATCTTGCCACAAGACACACTACATTCATTATATCAGGTCTAGTATGGGTTAGACAAAACAGTCCTCCAATCATAGATGTATACTTTTTCTAATCAATCTTAGGTGATTTATCATTCTTTCTCAGCTTGCAACTAGTTACCATAGGAGTACATACTGGTTTGGAATCCCCCATTCCAAATTTCTTCAACAATTCTTTCACATAATTGGATTGAGAAATGAAAATTCCCTTTTTTGATTGAGTAATCTATAGTCCCAAAAAGAAATTCATTTCACCAAACATAGACATCTCAAACTCATTTTGCATTTCCTCTACAAATTTCTTAAACATATTTCCATTGCCTCCAAAGATAATATCATCAACAAAGACTTCAACAATCAAAATTTGATTATCATTGATTTTGAAATAAAGATTACTCTCTGTACTACCTTTGTTGAACCCTAATTGCAACAAATATTTGTCCAACCTTGCATACTAGGGTCTAGGGGTTTTCTTAAGGCCATATAAGGCTTTCTTCAATCTGCATACCATGTCACCTTGGTTTGATGACTGAAATCTTTCTGGTTATTCAATGTAAACTTCTTCTTCTATCTCTCCATTCAAGAATGGAGACTTCACATCCATCTGATATACTTTGAAGTCTTTGTGTACTGCAAATGCCAAGAACATTCTGATTGCTTCAATCCTTGCCATAGGAGCAAATGTCTCTTCAAAATCTATGCCTTCAACTTGAGAATATCCTTTACATACCATTCTTTCTTTGTTTCTTACCACTTCTCCATTTTAATTCATCTTGTTTCTGAACACCCATTTAGTTCCAATCACATTCTTATCAACAAGTCTACGGATCAATTCCCAAGTTTGATTCTTCTCTATTTGCATTAGCTCTTCTTCCATGGCTCTTACCAAAATTTCATCTTTGAAGGACTCATTTACATTCTTAGGTTCAATCTATGAAAGTAAACAATAGTTCACATGTTCTTCTGCAACTCCTTTCCTTGTCAATACCCCTTTTTTTGTCACCAATAATCTGATCCTTAGAATGATTAATCCTTACATACCTAGGGGTCTTTTTTGGAGATTTTTTTTCATCTTGACTGTCCATTTGTTCAACTTTTTTTTCATTCTTTGTAGTATCAGGTTCATTTGATTCATAGCCTCCTAGATCTAATATTCTTCCCCTATCTTCATCAACTCTTACATTTGTAATTTGAATGATCTTCTTCAATCTCTTATTGTAGCACCGGTAGGCCTTGCTCTTAGTGGAATAACCAAGGAAAATTCCTTCATCACATCTAGCATCAAACTTGCCTAACTCCCCAGCTCTTCTGATATAACATTTGGTTCCAAAAACTTTGAAGTATTTCACTGTAGGAACTATTCCATACCACAATTCATAATGAGTTTTAGTACCATTACCTTTAACTTGAACTCTATTTTGAATGTAGACAGTTGTATGTATAGCTTCTATCCAATACACTTCTGGTACTTTTGCCTCTTTCATCATAGTCCTTGCAGCCTCTTGAACTGTCCTATTCTTCCTTTCCACAACTCCATTCTGCTGAGGAGTTCTAGGAGCAGACAACTGTCTCTTTATCCCATGTTCTTCACAGAATGCATTGAATTCATTTGATGTAAACTCTCCTCCTCTATTAGACCTTAAGCATTTGATCCTTAAATCTAACTCATTTTCAACCATCACTTTGAAAAACTTGAACTTGTCTAGAGCTTTTGATTTTTCCTTTAAGAAAGTAACCCAAGTCATTCTTGAATAATCATCAATAAGCAACATAAAATACATGTCTCCTTGTAGACTTCTTATTCTTGTAGGATCACACAGATCTATATGCACTAGCCCAAGCAATCCAGCATAAAATTGTTCCTTACTCTTGAAGTTTTCTCTTGTCTATTTGCCCATTTGACATTCCTTGCAAATAGTGTTAGCAAGCTTCACAAGCCTAGGTAAATCTCTCATAGCTTGCACTGAACTTATCTTCACCAAATTGTTAAAATTGATATGACACACCCCCCTATACCACAACCAACTCTCATCTATCTGAGCCAACAAACAACAATCATTAGTTCCTCTCAAATGATAAATATTGCCTCTAGTCTTCTTACCAATTTCAATCACTGTTCCAGAGCTTTCCATGATCTTGCATGCATTATCCTTGAAACTCAGATCATACCCTTTGTCACACATCTTACCAACACTTAAAAGATTATGCTTTAGGCCTTTGACATATAGAACATCATTTGTATTATGCTTTCCATCAAAAGAAATAGATCCTCTTCCACAAATCTTACCAGCTGCATTATCTCCAAACCTAACCAGTCCTCCATCATACTTTTCCAAACTTACAAACTTACTTTTATCACTGATCATGTGATGTGAGCATCCATTGTCAATAATCCATTCATCCTTATCCTTCTCAACCTGAACAGACAAAGCACTCTCTTCTACTAGCTTTTCTTCCTTCACATAGCTAGCAGGATTAGTAGACATAGGTTCTTCTTTAATAGCAATAAACAAGCATTCATTTGCACTAGTATTAGCATCACCAAACTCATCATCTGTTACACCATCATCATCAAGATCTTTGACAATATAAAATTTCTTCACAAATCTAGGTCTACTTTCAAATTTCTTTTTACCTCTTTCAATTCTCTCCGGACACCTGGAGGCATAATGACCAACCTTACCGCAAGAAAAGCATTTGAATGGTAATTTTCCTTTGAACTTATCAGTACCTCTTTCCATTTTATCCACAAAGTTGGCTTCAATCTCATCAAGATCATCATCAGATTCTACAACATATTTTTGATTTCTTGAAGTCTTTTTTGAAGTACTGGCTTTGAAAGTAGTCTCAATCTTCAACAGAGCATCACCAAACTCTCTCATTTCAAAAGCTATAAGTTTACCAAGCAATTGATCTTTTGTAACCTTTTGGACAGCTATAAGTTCTTCAATTGCAGATACCTTGTGACCATAGGATTTAGGTAATGATCTCAGGATCTTCATGACAACCTCTTCTTCCTTGACAGTTCCTCCAAGACCCTTTATTCCATTGACAATTTCATCAACTTTTTGCATGTAGACTATTATGTTCTCATCTTCACTCATCTTTAGGGCTTCATACCTTGCCTTCAGATTTTTAAATTTGGCACTCTTTATAGAATCATCTCCTTCATATAAACTTTTCAACTTGTCCCAGATTTCATGAGCAGTCTCCAAATCCATAACCTTTACCAACTCAGTGTTAGATAAGGCATTTAATAGAGCATCTCTATCTTTTCCATTTAATTCATACCATTTGATTTCATCTTCATCGTTCGGACCATTTTTAGGAATAGTGTATTTTGTATATGCCATTTTCTAAACACCATAACCAAGAGAAATGAGATGACCTTTCATCCATACCTTCCAAAGAGCATAATCTGTTCCATCAAACTGTGGTGATTCCTTCCTGTGTGCCATCCTAGATCTTCCTCGAGCTATTAGACTCTTTACAGAGGAACCTTTTCTCTGATACCAATTGTTGAATAGGACAAGACAACTGAGAGGGGGGGTGAATCAGTTGTAACCAATATTTCAAAACCATTAAGATATCATCCACTTAATTACTATTTTTAAGTTTAACCATGAAGTATAAAATTAGAAACTTAACACATTTACACATCAACACAAGAGACACTAGATTTTTATGTGGAAAACCCTATAAGGGAAAAACCACATTGAGTGTCAGCTCACAATATATTATGTTATATCAAACTTAAAATTAGAGGATCACTACCTTAGGGCTCACTGCCTAGATGCTCACTGGGAATTAAGAGGCTCATTGCCAATGGGGTGGCTCACTGCCAAGATTTGGTGAATTGAGATGGTAGCACCTAAACCATGCCAGAGTTCAGTTACATTGAAGTACTGTAAACATCCTCTGCTCTTCTCTTCTTTTAACTTCATAGTATCTTCACATCTTTTCTCTTGGATACATTTTCACGACTCTATTACAAGTATTTATACAATTTTTCAACCTTGGAATAATCATCAAGGTCGGCATTACAATCATCAACCATTGAAACATTCTCCAAGGTCAGCAAACGCATATACATAAGAATAGGTCTGGACCTAGAAAGAGAAAGAATGAATGTGAACCAAACCAAGCCTTATCTAGGACTCAAACACAATCTTCCACAATCCAACACACTATCACAATCTCAAAAGTATAACCGCAACAAGTGAAAATGACCAAGTCAGCTAAAACTGGTGTTAACACTAAAGCTTTTGGGAACACGCTTCATGCATGATCTAGATTACACTTTGTCGACCAACCAAAAGGCAGGAACATGATTTGGAGACATCCACAAGCATGTTACAATCACCAAGAACATCCACACAACCTCAAAACACTTTACCCACAAGATTCTTCAAACTGGAGCACTTAAACATTACTATCAGCCACTGTCATAAAAGAAAGATCACTTGCAGACATCCATATCATGAACCATTAAAACTAAATGCACATATCCTCATTATAAAATTAATTCCAGAACCATAGACTATAATACTTAATTGTGGAGAAATGCGAAGAAGAATACATTTTCGCTGTCACCACTGAAAGCACAGAAAAATAGTTTTTACTCTGGTGAACATAACTCACTCAAATCTTCATACCGGAGGCTCAAAATTGGAACAAAGCAACTATAGACAACCTTCATCTTAACTTCCAAACTACGGACAAATATTTTCAATCTACAAGAAATGTAGAGTAAAATACATTACTGTCTTTCTACAAACCAAGATACTCTACAATACACTGTTTCCACTAATAAAGCAAATTTTCTCAAAAGTACTTGGGAACTCAATACCAGAAACACTTTCTCGTTATCTTCAATACTTATCTAAGACAAAACCAATTATCTCAACACAAGCAAGAATCAAAATAAGAGCATGGTTGACACCAATGACAACACAGATATGTTGACATCAATGACAACACCGATTAGGCACATACTTGCAACATTGATGATATGTAGATGGCACCGCTTTTATGGCATGTATCCAAGAACAACCAAGGATGATGTTATAAGACAATTCAATGTCTAAGACTTCACCATGGGTATCAGTAGTAACAAGACCAACCCTAAAAGGGAGATAGATAATTCCTTCAGAATCTCTATTTGCATCATCATATGCTTTGATAGTTATGCTCTTGGTAGTGTCAATGCGATCCTCAGAATATCCTAGTAGTTTTATAAGCTTTAGAGAACATATATTTAACCTAGCTCCACCATCTATTAGTATTTGTTTGACTCAGCATTGGTTTATGTAGACTTCAATATGGAGAGCATCGTTATGGGATGGATCAAATGATGAAAGGTCTTTGTCAGATAAGGTCAGACGATAAGGTGATGCAATACTCGCTATAATGGCTTGTAATTGTGTAGTATCAATACCATTGGGTACCGACAACTCTCACAAGGCTTTATCTAAGATGGCTTTATGGGCTGGTGATATACACAATAATTCCAAAATGGAAATATGAGCAGGAGTCTTACCTAGATGATCAAGGATATTGTATGTAGAGTTAGGGTGGATTGTAAGTGGTTCTCCTTAGTTAGTAACACATCCTTGATGGGTGGTAACGGCACAATCAGGTTCCTTTCCTCATATGGTAATGGGTTCTTTTCCTCTTATTGTAATGGTAGATATATAATTTTGTTCAATACGACCAATGTTGGATGACTCATAGGTATAATGAACATTCTTCCCTATATTAGAGGCACTTGCTTTATCATGTGGTGGAAGTGGATTCTTGAAAGCATCGAGGTCATAATTTGTCATCTGTTTTGGTGGATCAACAACGATTTCTCCCTGATCAAGAAGGTTCTGAATCAAATGTTTCAATTTCATACAACCAGTTGTGTTAGGTCCTTTCACCCTATGATACTCATAGTATTTATTGTCTTTGTACCAATTAGGCTTAAACTATGGTTCTTCATTTGGTCTAGCTTTAGGTAGCATGATCTTGCTGGCTTGTAGTAGCTTTTTGAGGATAGATTCAATAGGCTCTCCTAAAAGAGTGAATTGGTGTCTAGGGAATGGGTTTATTTTAGCTTGGTCTCTTGGAAAAAAGGTGTGCTCTTGGATGTTGCTTGGATATGGATGGGAGCCTTTACGGTTTGAACATTATTTGCATCAACAATGCCATCATTGACAACATTTTTGTTCTTGTTCCAAAAGTGAGATTTATCATTCGAAGATTGTACATTGTCAATTAAAGCTTTTTCAATGTTTGTTCCCTTGGATATGAGTTCATCAAAGGTAGTGGCACTTTGGAGTTGTAGTTGAAATGATAGTTCGGGATGGAGATTTTGGACAAAGATATCAACTTGTTGTTTCTCAGGTATTTTCATTGGAAGCTTACTAGCCATATTTTGCCATCATTGGATGAAAGATGAGAAGGTTTCCCCATTTCACTATTTGTTGTTGACAAGATCGTTCATGGATATCTCATTTTCTATATTGAAATCAAAGTGTGATGCAAATTTGCTTGCCAGTTCTTTGAATGTCTTGATGCCTAGAGGTAGGTGAGAAAACCATTCCATAGATTGTCCCCCAAGACTATGAGGAAATAGACATAGAAGATAAGTGTCATTATATGCAACGTCAAGACAAGATACATAAAATGCTCTAAGATGGTCATTTGGATCACCTTTTCCTTTAGATTTCTCAAATTGTGGTATCTCAAAATGTGGAGTAAAAGGTATCATTTGAAGTGACTTATCAAAAGGATATCAGTATACATCCTCAAAGGAAAATGTCTTCTATGTTTTTCCCATACTCATGTTTGTGACTTGTTGTAATTGATTTAACCGTTGCTCCATATTTGAAGTAGGTGGTTGTTGCTATTGCATAGGATTGTGATGGCTGGGATGAGGTATGTGATACATTGGATTTTGATTTGAAGGATATTGTTGTGATGGATTATACGGAGAGGAATATGTGTTTTGTCCTTAGTTATTGAATGATGGGAATGTGTATGATTTTGGTGATGAGTTAACATTTGGAGTTTGCATTGCATGTGAACCATAGGATGGATTGATGTAGGACATGTGTTGGTTGGAAGTTGATGGAGCTTGGGCAACGATGGGTGGATTATTATAGGATATGTGATGGTTAGAGGTGGATGGAACATGGGATATGAGAGGTGGATTGGCATAGGCTATGTTTTGATTAGAGGTGGATGGAGCTTGGGATATGAGAGGTGGATTGGAATAGGCTATGTGTTGGTTGGATGTGGATGGAGCTTGTGATACAATAGGTGGATTAGCATAGGATATGTGTGGGTTGGATGGTTGTGGCCCAAGTGAGAGCAGTTGATCAACATATTATATGTTGGAATGTGCTTGTGATCCAAAAGGTTGGTTGATAAATGACATATTGGGATTAGATAGCACATTCGATGCATGGGAAGACACATTAGATGGTCAGGATGGTTCAACATGTGACACACTCAGATTAGAAACATGAGGTGTTTGTGTTACTTGCAGAGAAGTTACGTTCATAGAAGATGATACCATGGGATGCGATACATGAGATACGACAACATCTAGCACACTTTGATTAGTGGCTTGAGATTCTTGTGACACATGTGGAGGAGTTACATGGATGGAAGAGGATGGGGTGAGATAGAAGACATGAGATGGAGTAACATGTGGTAAACTTTGGTTATAAACTTGAGGTGCTTGTGTCACATACGAGTTGATGACGTTAGATGGTGTTAACAAAGCTCTATTGATGTGGGTGTAGAAGGTACATGGAATGGAGGGATGGATTGATTGATCAAAGGGGGTGTTTGGATGTTGTGGGTTTGGTGGACATAGTAGTAATATCCTTATGGGTTTCCTTAGCAACAACAACATCATTGATTGGATCTTGTTTTGTGATCTTGGATATGTTAAAGCCACTTGGCAATTTGGCTCCTCTTTGAGCTAATTGTAAGAAAAATCTATTGGGATTGGAATTTATGAGTCTATTGGCATTTTGTAATGTGTCAACATCTTGTAGATCCTCTAAGTCATCTTGATATTCCTCATGGGTTAGTTGATTGAAATGATGTTGTGTGGGTTGATAATGAAGGTCCAAAATGATATTGTGGAGGATGAGTTGATGATGAGGGTCCAACAGTATAGCCTTTGGGTACAAAGACATTGGCATCCATTACAGTCATGAATTTTGAAGCACCTTTGAGAGGCGTAGATTGAAATTCTCTTAGGTTAGCCTCCATAGCTGCCTTATATTGACTTCTAGTTTGAGGCATTGGTTGATGATGGATGAGATTTTTGGACTTGTGTAACAAAGTTGAGACTCTTGGATTGATTGATTGGTTTGGTTGGTTGATTGGATGGTTGACTTGATCAATTGATTGGATTGATTGATTGATTGTTGATTGGTTGGATTGTTGATTGATTGATTGATTGGATTGGTTTGTTTGGTTTGGATCAGTTTGATTATATTTGTTTATCCACCAAGAGATAGACTCATGAACTCAAGGGTAGACAAAATTGATTGATGATGGTGATATAGCCCAAATCAAAAGGAACCACTCTCTTAAGCTGGAAAAGATTGTTGTGATGTGATCAAAAGTTGGATAGTGATCAAAGCCAAAGGATGATGTTGATTTGATTGATCGATTGATGTTGAAGGTTATTTTAGAGTCTCAAGAGGATACAAGGGCTCAAAAAGTCTAAAGTATGATATGATCAGGCTAAATAAGATGAATGTTGGTTGTAGCTAATAAGTGTATTATCTAAAAACTGATGACAAAGCTATAGACTAGCTGGAAATGAGATTTTGGATTGGATAACTACTGACAGTCTATAGATTACCAAAGGCAAAATTGTGTCAATCAAAGGTGATTCAGAATAATTCAAAGGTGAGTCAAGATAAGCCAAAGGCAAAATTTTGTCGATCAAAGGTGATTTCCTGTAGCTCAAAGGTGATCTAATATGATGCAAAGGTCATGCGGGATAGCTCAAAGGCATTCTATATGATGTTTAGAGGTAATTTAAGATGACCAGAGGTGAGTTTATGTCATTCAATGGTTACTTGCTATGATTCAAAGGTGACTAGTTGTGATTCAAAGGTGGCTTTCTATGACAGTGACTACTTTTTTATAGGTATTTGGCAAGAGAACACATAGCAAAGACACAATGGCTAATGTTTAACTAATCTAGAATAAATGTGTATGTTTAGCAGCCCCTCAAGGCCAAGATTTCCATGGGTCTTATCACAATTCAAAAACACTTGAATACAAATGCTTACTCTACCTAAGGTCATGGTGCATGGTAGCTTGTCAAGCCCACAACTTGGAATCTCTGACTCAAATGCAAACACACTAATTACTAAGTGTGTCCATTATATTGTCTTTGCAAGAGAGGATAGATAGGGGCCTCCTGCACTAGAAGGATGACACAATCACCCTTTCCCTAGAAAGCTACGTATAGCTTATGCTAAGATGAGGATTTCCATCTCATCTCTAGGGATCCATATGGTGAGAATCTATAGAGGATTATGTGTCCTCTTTCCTTGAACAAACCACCACAAGGTCAATGTAATGTCAGAAAATGTCCCCTTGGGGGCTTTTCCCTCAAAAGGTTTAGCTCCTAGGTCTTTAGTGTGCATTTGGGACATATTACTTCATAATTGAACATCTCGATGAAATGAACCCTAGGTATCATGACAAATGGGGCCTAGGGGGACCCCTTGAACCTAACCCTGCCCAAAATAGGGGGGGAGGACTTGGGCACCCGCACCCTAGTCCTGCCCTATTTTGGGTTAGGCCCAAATTTCTAGTGTTAGTTTATGACCGTTATTTGGTCCCTAGGCTAACATGGTAAGTTTGAATTTATGAAATCTTGGCGGGAATGTTTGTAGTTGCATATAAAAGCATGTTTAGGCATTCATTTGTAAACTAGATGATTACTAGCAAGCTATTATGTTCTAAAGGTGATTCAAGGCTTTCATTGTGTTGCAAGAGCAGATTTGTGTTGTCTATGTGTTTGTGTTTGTAGATTTGAGCATCCATCTCCTCATGGAATGAAGATCTTCTTCCTCCCATGAGATCTTCACTACAAGGTGATATATATTGTGATTATTGAGCATTTATCATTTGGTTTTTGTCTCTGCCTCCCAAGGCATGCACTCTCTATCTAACAATGGTGTTCGTAAGGCTTGACTGAGGAAAGCCTCTAAACACCACAACCCCCTCCCAAAGTTTTCATGATTGCAGGTTATAGGTTGGAGTTGCAGACAAAGTGAAGTTGCAGGAGGGTACAACAGAGTGTCAAGATTGTAGATCAGTGAAAGAAACAGCTACCTGGACTTGGGCACCCGCTCATTAGTCCTCAAAGTTCTACAACGGTAAAATCTCTGATACAACAAATGTAGGTTGCAAACCTTGTTTCTAGATCTCAACAAAAAGTAGGGCACTGGACTTGGGTGCCATCTCTTTAGTCCCTAACGTTTCTGCATCGAAACCCCAAAAATAAGTGCATAGTTATTTGTTATTTTACATCTTTCTGCAGAAGCATTTTCCATAATTCATCCGTTTACTATCATATTTACATAATTAGGGTTTTAAGGTACAATTGAGCATAAGAGAAGGAAATTGTCAATCAAATCATAAAAATCCAAGTTTCCCTACATCTCATAGTGACCTAGGGTATGATAGTACATTGCAACTCGACCCTAGGTCCTTGAATCTAAGGGTGAAAGGAGGATATACACCAAAACTACCAAAAACTCAACTATCCAAATTTTACCCTTTATAGTAAAAAAGGGGTAGGCCTCTAATCTAAAGGTGTCTAGTGATGATTCAGGGGATCAACATGTTACGAGTGTCTAGCAAGATACTTAAAGCTTCAACCAGCTCTACTAGGAGTCTCATATATGCAAGGTATGCCTCCTTTCAAACTAGCACTATATGGTAAGTGCTAATACCGGTTAGACTTGGCTTTCGCCTTAACCTTTTTATATAGCAGACTAAACTAAAGTACGACTTGAGGTTATTCCCTTGGGGTGAGTACCTCTTTTCCCACCAAGGTAGGCCTGTCTAAAGATAATAACAAGTTCTCTTGCACCCAAGATCCATTTGATAGGCAAGGGGAGAGGATACTTTTGTTATTAGCTTAGGGATCTAAGATATGCAGATGCAACAAATGCAACAAACAAGCAAGCAAGACACACAAGCAAATCAAGTAAGAAAAGCAAACAAGAAAATAAGTTCTTTTTAAGCACCAAAATAAATGTTCCTAAATTAGTAAAAAGGATGTAAATCTTTGATTGATCGATCCTACAACAAATATGTTAGTAGTTTCAGATCCACCTTTCTTCGACAAATGATAAGAAGCTGCACCAAAATATATTAGATTCAAAGAACTCAAATTTACAATAGTGTAGACCAAAAGTGACAAAACAAAGCTCAAAAGCGATTATCTACAAATCAAAAGTGACTATATTTATACCAGAGGTGATTTTTTGTCACTCAAATGTGATGCCAGGCTATGCAAATCTGATCTAACAGTGCACAAAGGTGATTTTCTATTGTAAAAAAGTGCTCAGATGTCTAATATCTGCAAAACTCAAATGATAGGGTTAAATAAATGATCATAAAATGAATGTATAAAACCTTAATGACCCAGAAAGATGGATAAGTCGAATCAAATCTATAACCTGCAACAAAAACATAAAAGATCCAATGATATGGTATGATAAGGTCAAAGATAAATCAAACCCAAAATAAACCAGCTTAAGGATTGAAAAAGACAACTAAGGTTAGCAAATAAACCAGCTTGCAACCCAAATCAAACAATTAAAATCATAAAAAACCATGCAACAAACAAATGTATCAGTGAAACCCTAATCAACCAGAGGTGACTCCCTACCGATCAAAGGTGATTAGCTGCAGACCAGAGGTGACAGACTATCATTCAAAGGCAATTCTGCCCTGACCGAAAGTAATCTAGAGTCATGCAAAGGCAATTTTCTACAAACCGAATGTGATTTTTTTCTGATCAATTGTGTTATTCCGTACCTAGACTTCAAAAAATGACTTTTCAATGAAAATCAATCAAGGATGTGAGTCCCACCAGGCATGCCAGAATGTGTGAGCAGGAAAAATCAAGTTAATAAGATTGAGCATTACAATAAAAACCCAATCCTAACACCTTTAAGAAATTCATCTAAATGACACAAAATGAAAGTAAATCAAAGAACAATGTCACCTAGATTATATTGATTCCTTGGTTGAATGTTGATTGCTTCTCAATAGTGAACAACCATAATTGCCAAAGCTTCCATGATGATAGATGATATGCTCAAAGTGCTTAATGAATGCTCAATGGATGTGATATGCATAAGATGATAATCTGGATGCTCTAGAGATTGTGTGGGATTTAGGGCTTGGAATGAAATGAGAGGGTGTATATATAGCTCTCAACTAAGATTGATCAATGGTGGAGAAAAGGTAGTTACATGAATTGTTGAGATTATTTAGGAGGCTTAGATGAATGTGCACAAGACATGTGTCCATAGGAATAGCTTTTATTAAATGATTTAGTTGGATTTGTTGGTGGAGATAAGATTGATTTTCTTAAATTGGGATCCTTTTCTATTTTAAGAGTTGGATGACAAGGGTAATTGATTTTTAAACCAATTAAATCATTTTTTTAATTTAATTTATGAACAAGGCAAACTTGTACACATAGAAGAAAGTGATAAAAGAGGGAAATGATAAGATAAAAATAAATTAAGCAAACAAATTTATTTAATTTATTTTTAAATGATAGAGGAAAAGGCTAAATTTAGAAAATTGGAAGACCCAATATAAATTAAATAAATAAATTTATTTAATTCATATGCATCATGAATAGATAAATAAATAAAATATTAATTTTATTTATTTAGAAGAGGCAAATTAAATAAATTTAGAAAAATTTATTTAATTTGCCAAGAATAATGAGATAATTAAATAATTAAACATTATTTAATTATAGATAGAAACTAGAAGAATAAAGATAATGAAAATAGATGAAATTAATTAAATATAATTTATTTAATTAATAATGGAAATAGATGGTTTAGAAGAAAATAGATAGTTGCTACAAGTGTGCTAGACAAAATTGACATATGCAATGGTGAATAATGCGACGAATTGATAAATGACTGAAGGGTCAATTTTGGGTGTCCACAGTAATACCCAAAAAAAGTATAACATATGTAACCCTAGTTTCCTCTATATAAAAATACAATAAACAATTGAATGAGAATAACAACTTTTATTTATCCATAATTTTGTTAGTGATTATGCAATCCCATCCACCCTGTAGGCATACAATTTTTGATAATACAAAAGAAACACCAAATCCTCCATCTTGTTTTGAATTAAGGTGTCTCAACCTTTGCAAGTCCCTAGCATTTAACATTTAATTCTATATTTATTTTTGCCTATTATTGTAATTTCTATGCAAATCTTATTTTGTCACTTGTTGGAGTTGGCACGGTGATGTGTCATCCTACATAGAAGGTGACTAGATGTATTTTTGTCATCATATGAGCATATAGGCATCCTAGTTTGTGGTAGAAGACTTTTTCCATCTGTTGGCATCTTTTGGGTGTTGTAAGAGGTCTATGGTGCATAAGAATTATGACAGATTCCTATGATAGAATCTATGACATGTAAGAACTAGAAATAGAAGATTCTATGACAAGTGTGACAAGTGTCAGGAAGCATCTTTGCATGGAGAAGATAGGCACCCAAGTTTGACTATGATAGGTTGTAAGAGAATCTGCTATTAATAGTCAATTATGACAGATTCTCTTATAGTTGTAAGTGTTGTCATATATCACAAATTTTATGACATTGTAAGAGCATCTGTCATACATTTTTTGGGCAAATTTAAGGCACCCAAGTTTGGGGGTTGTAAGGGATGAAAGGGAATCTCTTACAAGTGTCATTTGCATGTTTTATGGCCTCAAAAATTGGGCCATATGGATTTCTACGAGATTCTTGTGTTGACTTTCTCTAGAAGGTACCTCCATTTGTAGTACTTCTCTATTTATATACAGGTGCTTGGAGTTTGGAGTTGTGTGCTTCATTTGTAGGTACATAAATGCTACTCAAATTTCTCTAGAATTTACATCTTGGGAACTCCTGAAAGAACTTGCATTGCAATTGTGTTGTAATCTACATTGGATTTGATAATATATTGTGCAGGTTTTGGAGTGTGGGGTTTTTCAACCGAAAGAGATTTCCCCACGTATATCTTGTGTCTTTAGCATTGTTCTTGCATTTGATGTTTGTTTAATCTCTCTGTTACTATGTACCACATATCTATAACTGTAAAGATTTAAGAAAATTTTCATAACAGTCCCCTCATTAGTTCTGTGTAGGAAGCTATTCCACGTACCTTGCTTCCTTTGAGTTGGTATCATAACCTGGCCAGTTTTGGTCTTAGTTGTTGGGTAGAGGGTTTTCTGTATTGATCTTCATTTGAGTGGGAGCTTGTGTAGAGTATTTTTTGATCCTGTTGTAGGAAGAAGATAGCGAGCATATCTGGAAGATTTGAAATTGAGAAATTCAATGGAGGCAACTTTGAGTTGTGGAAACTCATAATGGAGGACATGTTGGTGGATAGAGATATATGGCTTGCAGTATCTAAAACCTAACCATCGAGCATGAAACAAGAAGATTTGGATCTAATGGATCAAAAGACTATGGGTCTGATAAGGCTCTATTTGGCTGATTCAGTGCTCCTAAATATCCATGAAGAGAAGACTACAAAAGATCTATGCAAAAAACTTGGAGATGTTTATCAGGCTAAATCCTTAGTGAACAAACTATTCCTACAAAAGAAACTGTATTCTCTAAGGATGAAAGATGGAGGATCTATTGTAGATCATCTAAATGCACTCAATATGCTTGTTACCCAGTTGACCTTTGTTGGTGTAAAGACGGAGGAGGAGGACCATTGCGTGATATTACTATGTTCCTTACCAGATTTGTGGGACCACCTTGTCATGGCCATTGGGAGTACCACTACCACCTTCAAGCTAGATGAAGTGGTTTCTTTGTTGTTGTCTGAAGAGTTGCAAAGAAAGTCTTTTGAGTCAGCTAAGGAGGCTCTTGTGGTTCATGGCAGATCTAAAGAGAAAGGAAAGAAAAAGGACAAAAAGAAAGAAGACAAAGGAAGATCCAAATCCTATGTGAGATCTAAGTCCCCTAGAAAGTCCAAGGCTCTATGTTGCAATTGCAGAAAACTTGGTCATTTCCGCAAGGAGTATAAGGAGTAGAAGAAGAAAAAGAAGAATAACTATGATTTAGATTCTAATAAGTCCTCTCAAGAAGATGGAGAAGCATTTTTCACTGCCTTGGAAAATCATCCATCTAAGGATGTGTGGCTTATCGAATCTGATGCATCTTTTCACATGACCTCACACATAGATTGGTTTCCAAAATATGAAGAGTTCGATGGTGGGAAGGTTTACCTGGGTGATGACTCTCACCTAAAAATTGTTCGCCATGGAAAAGTCCTGATCAGATTCCTTCATGCTCGAATGAAGGGGATCGATGGTGTTCTACATATCCTTAGTTTGGCATGGAACCTTCTTTCTGTAATTAAATTGAATGATGTGGGTGTGTAGGTTGTTTTCTTGAATGGAGGATGCAAGATGACTAGAGGAGCTATGGTGCTAGCTAAGGGTGTTCGGATTAGCACTATGTTTCAGCTTGATGCATGCGTAGTTCATTGCAATAATGTCTTTGTTTTGAAGAAGACAGCTTTAGATTCTTCATCCTCACCATTGGAACTAGCAGCCAAGAAGACTGTTACATCTACTTCTAATGGTCATGCTTTCTGGGTACCTAACAGTGCTCATTCTATGGAGATGAAACTTCCAGTAGAGAAGACATGTTATGGCACCAAAGGCTTGGCCACATTGGTGAAAAGGGTTTGAACACCCTAAAAAATAGAAACCTTGTTGAGGGTATGAATGATTGTAACCTTGAGTTCAATTTATGTGAACATTACATATATGGAAAACAAAACCATGTTTAGTTTTATTCTAGTTCTCACAAATTTTCTGAGGTGTTTGATTTGATTCATTTTGATGTATTTGGTCCTGTTAATGTTCCTTTGATTTTGAAATCTATATATTTGGTTTCATTCATTGATTACTATAGTAGAAGGACATGGGTGTATTTCCTTAGAAGTAAATCTAAAGTCTTTTCAAGATTCAAAGAGTTCAAAGCTCTTGTAGAGAATCAAAAAGGTAGAAAGATTAAGTGTAACTTAAGGATAGATAATAGTGGTGAGTTTTGCTCAGCAGATTTTGACAAGTTCTATAAAGAACATGGCATTGAGAGGCACAAGACAACTCCGTATACCCCTCAGCAGAATGGAGTTGTAGAGAGAATGAATAGAATGTTGATGGAGAGGGCTTAGAGTATGTTAAGTGGAGCTGGCCTTGAACAAAAGTTTTGGGCTGAAGCTGTTGCTACTGCTTGTTACCTGGTTAACATGTCTCCTACATCAGTGCTCATTGATAAGACACTTATGGAGGTGTGGTATGGTAAAAAGCCTTCATTAAGACATATTTGAGTATTTGGTTGTGAGGTACATGCACATGTGCCTAAGGATAAGAGGTCTAAGTTGGAGAACAATGTAGTAAAATGTATCTTCATTAGTTATGGTATCAGTGTGAAAGGGTACAAGCTTTGGGATCTAGTGGCCAAGAGAGTTTTATATAGCACAAGTGTGATTTTTAGAGAGCTTAGCCCTTCTTCTATTATTCTACAGCTAGAGAAAGAATAAGAGAAAGAGGATGTATTTTGAACAACTTCCTCCTACCCCTGAGAAAGTTGAACTGAAGACATCTGTTGGACTTGATGATGAGGAGAGCTCTAGCAGCTTTGAAAGTTTAGAAGAAGAAGAAGAACCTCCACCTCAGCTTGTGAGGAGGCCTACATAGATTAGGAATAAACCTGAGAAGTTTGGTTATTCATTGCTTGATTCTAGTTGCATTTTTTCTTTGATTTCTAACACTGTTGAGCCTAGAACTGTGAAAGAGTCTATGGGTATGAAAGATGCAGGTTCCTAGAAGGAGGCCATTGAAGAGGAAATGGCTTCTTTGAAAAATAATAATACTTGGGACTTGGTGCCTTTTCCTAAAGGATGAAAACCTATTGGATGCAAATGGGTGTTCAAAAAGAAATTTGGTGCAAATGGTAGTGTTGAAAAATATAAGGCTAGATTGGTTGTGAAGGGGTATTCTCAAGTGGAGGGAATTGATTATGGTGAAATTTTCTCTCCCGTTGCAAATCTGGCATCTATTTGGTTCTTGTTATCTCTTGTAGCAGCATATGATTTATAAGTGGAGCAGATAGATGTGAAGACAACATTCCTTCATGGTGACTTGGAGGAGGAGATTTATATATCACATCCAGAGTGCTACATTGTTGAAGGTAAAGAAAATCTGGTTTGCAAGTTAAAAAAGTCTTTGTATGGTTTGAAATAGTCTCCTAGGATGTGGTACCAGAAGTTTGATCCCTTTGTGTTAAGTATTAGATTTCTAAGATAGAAATCATATCATTGTGTTTATTACAAGTTTGACAATGATCACATTTTCATTATTGCTTTGTATGTTGATGATATGTTGTTAATTGGGAATGGTAAAACTTTGATTTCTAATTTGAAGTATGAATTGTCAACACAGTTTGAAATAAAAATCTAGGGGCAGCTAGGTACATTCTGGGGATGGAAACCAAAAGAGATAGAGAAAATAGAAAAATTTGGTTAGGCCAGAGTAAGTATGTTAACACTGTGTTGGAGAGATTGAGCCTGGTAGATTGTAGACCTTTGACTGTTCCTATTACGATGGGGACAAAGTTATCTATTGTAGATTCCCCAAAGTCTCCTTCTGAGACAAAGGATATGAGTAGAGTTCCTTATGCTAATGCAGTTGGTAGCTTGATGTATCCTATGGTCTATACAAGACCAAACATTGTCCAAGCAATGGGAGTCCTTAGTCAATTTATGGCTAATCTGAGATGGGTACCTTGGGATGCAGTGAAGAGAGTGTTCAGATATTTGTGGGTTACTTCTGAGTATTCCCTATGTTATCATAGTTATCCTATAGTACCTCACCATTCTGTGAGTATTCATGGATATGTGGATTCTGATTGGGCAGGTGACATTGACAGCAGGAGATCCACCAGTGCTTATGTGTTCACTATGTTTGGTGGTACTATTAGTTGGATGACTAAGCAGTAACCTATGGTCACTTTGTCCATGACAAAAGCAAAGTACATGGTAGCTACTCATGCTTGTAAGGAATCCATTTGGCATAAGAGATTGTGTTTTGACATTGGGTTTGATGTAGGGAAGATTATAATTTGTTGTGATAGCCAGAGTGCCATATGTTTGGAAAATAATCCTATTGTGTGGTTACACAACATGCCCCATTTTGCCCCAGCAAAATAAAGACCCAACCCTTTGTTGTTTGCTTGTCTCCTTGCTTTGGGTGGTATGGTAAAAGAGGCAGTAACAGATGCAATATAGGATGTCATTCTGTGCATATCAGGACCTCAAAAGGGAAGGTTAATTTTCAAAGTCAGATTTCATTATCACAAACCTCGTCAAGTGAAAGAATGCAAAATTCTAAGTAGGTTTGCCTTTTGGATCACCCCAAAATTCCCTAAGAATAAGAAGTTATGTCTGGTCAATGTTTGTTCAAACAGGTCACAAAGGGATGGGGAGGATCATCACATTGTCTAATATCCTAGACATTCACCAATATTGTGGTCACTGATTTTAAGGAAGTAAAAGTCAATGTCCACACATTCACTAATGTGCAAATGTTGAATTTAAACTTAAGGAGCCATAGACTGTCAAAATACATGTATATTCTACAGGGATGCACTTTCATCCTAATATCCCTGATATTTGCTAATATGCGGACTCACCCAAATATAATGTAAATCCTAAGAGCCCAGATATTCCCTAATATCCTGCATATTAGTTAACACCCCAATGACATCATTCTGACCCATTCCAAAGAAACCCTGGTAATATGATGACATCATTTGGACATTCGACCTGGAGGGTCATCACATTATTTTAAGTGCCTTGATATTCACTACGATGATGATGATGTCACATTATAATTAGTCCAGAAGTGCTCTTTGATGAAATGACATCACCCTCATCTTTAGAAGATGGGGGATATTTCACATAACCATGTACTCAAATATTTCTTAATATCTGCATATCTACCTTCCGGACACATAACACAGATTCCTAGAAACCAATAAGAGAGTGCCACATGGCACATTGACCAGTCCATATGGACATATCATTTTGCCCTGATATCCAAACAAAGAGAAATACATTTGGTTTTTCATGACCTGCATATTACACCTGGTCAATGTTGACTTACATCATGATGACATCAGGTGCACATTTCGAAGGAGCAGGCATATTGTTTAAGCACCTAAAAATTTTCAAATATGCATATCCTGTAATAGATACAGATTTTTTGACACCTGTGTGTATACATCCTAGGGGATTAGCATTCAAATATGGGCAAATAGGTGATACACACCCAGGGAGTACTAATCTTCATGAATGGACTATCAAATCAAAGAAAGACAACGAAGATCCCATACTCATGAGAATATACAATTCAAGCATGTAGCATGCTAGAGGATTCCCGTATGCAACTGAGGCCATTTAACTAGTGGTGGAATGTGCAAACATTTACAATGTCCACACCAGAAGAGTGGAGAAGCATGGCTAGATATATGCAGACTTTTTAGTTGCAGGCATCACTTCTACGTTCAATCTCCCTAGATGACCTAATTTGTATAAGATTAATTTAGGTGTACTTGAGAAATAATATCAAGGTAATTTCAAGGAATGTAGGAAATTCATATTCTCTTGGAGAGCTAGCAGCAACACATATAGGGCATTAGTAAAATTGCTTGTACACTTGTTCAATTTTGACTTTGCCCCCAGATATCAATACATGATGGTGATACTTAGTCGGATGAGGGGTAGATCAAATGCAAGTTGTTTTGAGGACTAGATGTATGGCCTCATAAGAATGGTGGAATCAACTGATGAGAAACCACAATGGGCTAAGTTAATTAGTGACAGCCTTGACGAAAATATGAAGAAGTTGGGAGGAAAAACAAACATGTTCCACATGACTTCCTATGTGGTATATTTATGTGCAGCTAAAGGCACATTTAATAGTTTACAAAGGGTTGGCAGAGTTGGCCAGAGCCCTGGAGATGTCAATATCTGGGACCATTACCCACAATTAGAAAGGAGGACATCCCTCCAACATTATAAGAGGGTAAATGATTGTTTCATCATGCATTTGGTCCGCACAATGAAAGATGATAGAGCAAAAAGAATGAGCATAGAAGCTCAAGCGTTAGTAAGCAAGAATGGATCATGGTTTATCTAGTTCCCTACATTCACATATATAAGAATGGAAGGTTTTGATGGGCAACCCATGATGTTGCCAAGGTATCTGACAGATAAGGTCATAGTCATGGAGGTGGCCAGACAAATATTGCCTTCACATCAGGCATTTTCTTAGAAAAAGAAGATACCCAAGGTCTTGTTCCCATTCATGATAGGATGGTACATGTGCCCTGATTCAGAGATAGCCAAAGAGGTTGTAGGAGGACTACAACTAATGTATTTACAGCCTTTCCCTTTGATAAGGCAATATGAACCCTACCATACCATGGAAACATTATTAAAGAAGCCAGTGCACCAGGTACACATAGAAGATTATTGGGCTGATTGCTCTGATGATGTTAAAGTCAAAAGGAGGAGCTATCAAAGGCTCACCCTCAAACAAATCCACACTTTAGATTGCATTCATGTTCCCCACAATTGTGAGAGGATGATGAGGTGATCATGTCTCAAGAATACGAAGACAAGAAGATATACAATGAGACAATTTCCCCACCCGACTGGAGCCAACTAGAAGAAACCTCACTGGAGATAATAACTCAGAGGGTCATGGAACTGACCAAGGACTGGGTAGAGAAGGAGGTGGCTGCACTAAAAAAGAAGGGGGTGGCTGTGACAATTGATAACAAGAGGAAAAGACAAGAATTGGCAAAGGAAGAATATGATGACTTCCTCAAGGATAAGAGGCAAGCACTGGATAAGATGATTCAAGAAGGTGCCCCTAAGATCACCAAGAAGATAGGAATGAATGTTGGTGTCAAAATGACTCCAAAGCCTTCACCTCAGAAAGATCAAGCCTCTACTTCTACTATAGCAACATCTAAGAAGCCAGAGAAACAACCTGAGGTTATAGAAGAACAAGGCATTCCACATGAGGACTTGGTGGAAAGTGAGGATAGCATGGAGTCCCTAATAATAAAAGGGAGAAAGAGAACCCAAGAGGGGTCATCAAAAAGAAGCCAACCCAAACACCAACAATGAGGGGAGCAGTAGATAAGCACCCAAACATTGTGCGTAAAGGCCAAGGAGGTAAGGGAATTCAACAAAACATGCAGCATGATGTTCCTATCCCCACCACTATTAAATTCAAGACTGAACTGGCAGAAGAAATTAGGGGGGAGAATGAGAAAAGAGAGGGTGAGCAACCCTTACCTCTAGATAAAACAGTAGATCTTTCTGATGATGATGAGGTAGTGGAAGAAATATCTGCTAGCCCAATGGAATCATTGGTTAGAAACACAAAGGTAACCCCTCTGAACACTCCCACAGTATAGCAAGAAAGGGAGGAGGATATAGAAGAAGACAATCCAAAGGTCTTGGCACAGAAAATAGGCCTAGAAGGGTTAATTGGCCAAGTCACTAGCCTAGTTGTTATTGATATAGCATATCAAGGTAGTGAGGATGTACGTAAAGATAAAGATGTAGTCCCAGAACAGGATAAGATAGCAGACAAGACAACTAGGGACATACATATGGAAACTTTTGATCAGCAAGAGGCTCAAGGTACTAAACAAGAGCATGCTAAAGAAGATGAGACAATTGATATAGTTGGATAGTTAGGTCCTAATATTACATTTGAAGCTTAGAAGAATAAAGATACAAACATGTCAGAATCAGGACAGGAAGGTCCAATCAAAGAGGATGACAATAAGGAACAAGAAAATATGGATGAAGATAATTAGAACAATCATCAAAATATTCCAAATCAAGGTCATTAGAGACCTGATGAGAATCCACCACCATCTCAGGATGAACAATTGATCCCTAATCAGAGTGAGAAGACTCCAGAAGAGTCCCGCATGAAGGGTGAACAACAAAAGGTAGATGAACAAATTCACCTTGGGGAGGAAGCAGAACAACTGTAGGGAGATGATGAAAATACCCTAGAGGAGCAGAATATAGAATCTCAAGATGCTCACATTGAGCATATAGACCATGGAGAGTCCCAATCTGGTGTACCTCATTGGCTACAACATAAGGTGAATCCACCTCCATTCTTTGATTCTTCAAGTTTTGAAATTTCTTCATTATTTTTAGCTCAAGCAGTCAAACCGAAGAGGAGATCCAGGGCTACCTCAGCATTAAAAAGAGATCCTGCAACAAGAAAGAGGACAACTCAAATAACTATACCTATTGTAGATAAGGCTAAGGGTGAAATAGGTGTAGATGAGTTTCAAATTACCACTGTCGATCTAGGCTTTGCTACGGAACAACAAGAAGGTCAAGAAGCCAAGGACATCATAGATACCCTATAAGCCAGAATAGAGAAAGAAAAGGCAAAGAATAAGGAGCATAAAGTGCACATTGTTCAAATGGAGACCTTCGTAAGGGGATTAGTGGTACCCACCAACATTCCTATCTCCAGATCCTCTTCATTGGCAATAATATCATAGGATGAAATTATAGGCCTAGATGTCATGAAGCATAAGTCACATGTGATGGGTAAATGCTTTATCGGGTTCATAACCAAAGGGGAACATGTAATAAAGACCTCACTTGCCAATTGGGAATTGCTTAGCACGTTGAAGAGCAAGGTTGATAAAATGCAGAAGGAGGTTGGGAAAAGGTCAATAAAAGTTGATAGACATTTGACTGCTCTTTCTAGGATGAAACAAATAGATGTTAATGTCCTGATATCTAATAATATCTTGAATAGCCAGACCTCACAGTTATTAGATATATGGTATGAGGACACCAAATTTGAGGTAGATATCCTAAAGAAATGTAATGCCCAAGTTAGGGATAGCAGTGTAAAATTACATGAACTCTTGTCTAGGGAAGTAGACATCCTAGAGGCCCTTGAGGATAAGGTTGAAGGAAAGATAGAAAATTAGGATGTGGACTTCACTACCAAGGCTTTTCAAGATAATTTTAAGTCTACATCACATGATCCACTTAGCTATTTCTCTGAAGATATAGTTGATAAAGCTATGAGGATGAGGGCAAAGGTGGAAAAATATAATGAAACATTGAATAGCTAGAAGAACAAATGGACTACTCTACAAGCCCAATTCCAATCACAAGGGCATGCAATTAAAAAGGCTAAAGTGTAAGATGGAGGGGAGATAGATAAAATAATACAAGCATATGAACCCATCAGGGGGATTATCAAGGTGCATATAGAAGATAACTCATCCGCTGATGAAGAGGAATCACTGTAGATACCGGATATATGAAGATGATGACTCAATCAACATGATTTTGAAGAATATTCCAAAAAGATAACTATAGTCCACCAAATGGTTGCCAATTGGTAACCTGTGCCACGTGTCTGTTGGGTTGACTTAGTCAAGAAAATTATGAACCATTGATCTTAATGGGTAAATCCTGATCACAGGATCTTTTGTAACCACCTCCTCCTCTTGTTCTATAAAAGGGGATGGAGTGCACTTCGTAAAACATTCAGACACTTAATTGAGATTAGATTGCTGAAATGTCAGGACCAACTCTCAAAGTCAATTGTAAATGTACACTCTTTTGCATACTTAATGAAAATGAAGTCCCTCTAATTACAACTAATCGTAAACTTTGAGTAATCTGTGAATGAATTCTAGACATGTTGCTTTGATTTGTTGTGTCCCTTGGAGTGCATTTCAATCTGTGCATGTTGTCTTCATTCTTTTCCTTCGATGTTAGCATCAATCATATATAGCTGTGGAAAATCTTGGTGAACATATGGTTTGATTTCCTTCTTCTCATGATAGTGTCAAGAGTATATGTGGACCAATGGATAAAGATTCACTTACTTTCAGTAAAATTTAGGAAGCTTTAAGTTCAATTTCTTTAAATTTCATTCAATCATCATAATAATTGCAAATACTCGGAAAATAATAAGCAAATACAAAGAAATATGCTAACATCCCATAGATAATTGAATATCTTTAGCATATTTGAATGAAGTGCATACAAAATAGAAAATATCATGCAAACAGACATAAATAACGTTAGAAATCATGGAAATATATGCTTATAGGTACATCTTTTGAATAAATTTACAGTGCTGAAATGAAATCCAGTTAATATGAGTGATATACAGAAGAATTGATCAAACTTACATAAATATCTACATCATCTAGTTAAATACAGTAGGATTTAACCTTGTTTGTTAAGAAATTCACAGAAAGCAGGTGAAATAAAGATTATCCTGACACAAATTTTTCTGAATCAGAAAAGTAAGGCCCCTGAATGGAAAATAGCAATGTACATCAAACCACTGAGTAATGTCAGAAGATTATGAACTAATCCATAGAGACTTGGGATCATGAATTATCTGAATTCATCATATCTTTCAAGATCATAAAGGTTTGACATGCATTTCTTTATCTATGTTTGTTTATGACTAACATCATGATCAACAAATCCCACTTTCCATTAGAGGACTAAGTATATTGATGTCTAGTACCATTTTCTTAATGACATGATAGAGGATGGGAAGGTGAATTTGGAGAAAGTTGACACATTCGTGAATGTTGCAGATTCCTTGACAAATCCTGTAAGCACAGAGAAGTTCAAATGGTGTTCAGAGTCTATGGGCCTCTTGGCCCTTAGGAATTAAAATTTTGTCATTCTATTGGCTCTTGAAAGGTGTTCGACAAGTGGGAGAATGTTGGCAATTAATGTGTCTCAACATTTACAAGTCCCTATCATTTAACATTTAATTGTATATTTATTTTTGCCTATTATTGTAATTTCTATGCAAATCTTATTTTGTCACTTGTGGGAGTTGTCACGGTAATATGTCATCCTACATGGAAGATGACTAGATGTATTTTTTTCCTCATATGAGGATATATGCACCCCACTTTTTGGTAGAAGACTTTTGTCATGTGTCAGCATCTTTTGAGTGTTGTAAGAGGTCTATGACGCGTAAGAGTTATGATAGATTCCTATGACAGAACCTAGGACATGTAAGAGCCAGAAATAGAAGATTCTATGATAGGTGTGACAAGTGTCAGGAAGCATATTTGCATGGATAAGGTAGACACCCAAGTTTAACTATGACAGGTTGTAAGACAATCCATTAATAGTAGTCAGTTATGACAGATTCTCCTACAGTTGTAAGTGTTGTCATATATGACAGATTTTATGACATTGTAGGAGCATATGTCATACCTTTTTTGGGAAAATTTGGGGCACCCAAGTTTGGTGGTTGTAAGGGATGAAAGGGAATCTCTTACAAGTGTCATTCACATGTTTTATGGCCTTGGAAATTGGGCCATATGGATTTGGACGAGATTCTTGTGTTGACTTACTCTAGAAGGTACCTCCATTCATAGTACTTCTCTATTTATATACAAGTGCTTGGAGTTTGGAGTTGTGTTGTTCATTTGCAGGTACAGAAATGCTACCGGAATTGCTCCAGAATTGACATCTTGGGAACTCCTAAAAGAACTTGTATTGTAAGTGTGTTGTAATGTACATTGGATTTGATAATACATTGTGCAGGTTTTGGAGTGTGGGGTTTTTCAGCAGAAAGGGTTTTCCCCACGTATATCTTGTGTCTTTGGAATTTTTCTTGCATTTGATGTTTGTTTAATCTCTCTATTAATGTGTACCACATATCTGTAACTATAAATATTTAAGAAAATTTGCATAACACTCCCCTCATTAGTTTGGTGTAGGAAGCTATTCCACGTGCCTTGCTTCCATTCACATCTTCTATGAATAGGTTTTATCTGTAATCTAAAATCAACTATAGAATTAATGATCTTTTCCCTATTATCTAGAAAGGAAACCCTAGCTTTCCCAAAATGAAGAATCTAAGGCAATCCTTGATGGTGACAGGTTGTCATTGATGTCAAATGTGTTGTTGCAGGAGTACATCATCAGGAGTACATCATCTTTTGTGTTGTGAATATAATGATAAGATTCATTACTCGAGGTGATACAGATGACATACAGTATTTAGTGGCTTGGTCATTTGATTTCAGTATTCAATTTGTGAGTTGATCATCATACAAACAGTTGCATGGGGGTTGAAATGTTTGTAGTTTCATTGTATGAAGTTCATGATCATATATGCAATTAGTATCTTGTATCAGGAGAATGTTATATGGCAAAGGTATGTATTAAGAAGCTATATCTTCCTTGATGTCCTGTGATCAATCTTGGAGTTGATACTGAGGGAAGATGTTCAAGATATGTGTTGAGTTATCGACAAGTCTTAATTCTTCATATAAGCTGCTTGCCAGTTACAGTGATAGATTAAAGTATTGTCTTCACTATATGGTTGAGAGGATCTCAGTTGAACAATATATGATGCTTGTGCTTCAAATGTTGAATATTCATAATATAGGAGTTCATGTTGCTTGGAGTTGATTTGAGGAGTTGAGTTGTTCATGGTTTGGACTGTGTAGGGGCATCAATTTTTTATTCTCTGAGGTTTGTTCTTGGAGGCATCTCCTATTTAGGATGTGAGCATAAGAGAACAAAAATAAGTCCTAAGTTCAGTCTCAAAGCTCATCTCATAACCGTCTCTCACCAAATGCACTTTATGTCATATTTTTGAAGTGACTTTCAATTGTAGGTAAACTCACTTAAACTAACCCGTTAGAGGGTATCTCAGACATATTGGCACCGGCCCCTTCAACTTTGCTTACCGTTGACACTGGTCATCTCATAAGAAGCTTGAGCAGTAAAAATGTAATCAAAGAATAGAATTTGAATCTCAAGAAGCGCACGAGGTAGAAATCTTTGAATATGTCTTGAGCGCCAAATGTGGAGTGGGCACGGGTTTAAGGAGAGCCCGATGAAAGTTTATTACTCCATTCAAATTTTAATGGAAAAGACCTCCAAAAGAAGAAATGCCATAACATGGATTTAATTGGTCTTAATTTCTTTTGAAAGGAAAAAGGCATTTTTTTTGTTAGAATGTTTTTAGTTATATAAAGCATATGGGTGGCACGACTTATGCTTATCCTTAAAAGAATTTAGGAAATTTGTTTAAATTTATATTTTTTTTAAAGGCTTGAATTCATTATGGAATGTATATTGAGTTTTTCAAGGAGCCTTTACAGGAGATAGTTGATTTTTAAAAAGCAATATTTTTGGGAAACTATTTCTAAAATGCCATTGAAGATTTTAGTGAAGGTGAAAGGTTTTCTAAGGAAGATTGAAGGATTGAATGATGTGAGAAAATCAAGGATTTTATTTTTTGTGAAAAATTGCAAAGAGAATAAGAATTATTATTTTTGTTTATACACAGATGTTTGCAGATTGAAGAGTCCTGAGGAATATGAAGGTTCATACATGAAGGTAGATTTATTGAAGACATTTTTAGAAAAGAATTTGAAGAAGATTTTATTTGAAATTTGCAGAAGTGATAAGATTGAAATATGAGAGAAAATGAAAAGTTAATTCATTTTTATTGAAGGCTCATTTTGATATTATTTTGCAAATGAAGAAAAATATTTTTGTGTGAGATCTTAAAAATGGCAAATGATCAGGAAATTGAAGAAAATTGAAATGAAAGATGCAGGAGAAATTTATGAAGGAATGTGAAAGGGCAGTTGTATTTTATTTGACAGAGATGGATCATACAGAAGATGAAAGATGAAAAGACATTCAACTTGTATAAAAATGTTTTTCAAGTGCATTGATGTGTGACTGGTAAGACAGAGAAGAAACATACAGAGTATGTAGTACACAAAATTGATTTTGAATATCTGAGTTTGTATATGATTTGTGTTGATGAAAAGAATGGCCATACACATGTAAGAGAAGAAGTGTTTTGTATTGAAACAGAGAAACCCTTTGAGTTCTTAATTTGTTCTGTATTAGGGGTTGGTGCTCCTTGAAGTTGGTGCTTCAAAAAGAATTAGGGGTTGGTGCTCCTAGAAGTTGGTGCTTCCAAACATTGTAACCAGTGAGGTTTTCACTTAAGCCAGTGAGGCAGTTTTGAGTGGTTTTTTACCCAAGAAGGGTTTTCCACTCGTGAAAAGCATGTGTCATGTTTAATGTTGTTTTTCATCTATATGTATGTATATTAGTTCTTTGCTTATTTTCACATCTTTCATTATTAATCTTGTGCACAAATAATTAATGTATTCCTCTCTATTTGTTCTGTAAGAGAAAGTTTGCAAGAAGTTGTAAAAAGATTTGAAAATTCACACAACACTGATTCACCCCCCCTCTCAGTGTTGTCCTTGACTCCTACAATTGGTATCACAGCCAGTTTCCCTTTTGCGGCTTAATCAGCTTGGGTAGGTCCTGTGTGTGGAGTTCAATGGGTAAGTGCAGGAGAAATAAGAACATGAGAAATGTTAAGATTCATTTTGATCAAAAGACATCATCCATATCAAATCCAGATGTTGATATAAAGTTAGTTGATAATGATGTTCTTCATGTTGAGTCAAGTATTGTATTAGAAGAAAAGATTTCAGATGCTCCTTTGTTTGATGGTTTAAATTTCTCAATTTGGTGTATGAGAATGTAGATTTATTTATCCTCTTTAGGATAGGGTGTTTTGATGTCAGTTGAGAATGGATATTGTGTTACTGCAAATGACAAAGAAGCTCTTAAATGTAATTATATTGCAAAGAAAGCTATATTGTCTACTCTACCTAATGATGTTTCTTGTGAAGTTATGCACTGTGAAACAACACAGGATATGTGGAAGAAGTTGATAAAAATATATCATGGTAATGCACCTAAAAAAGAAGACAACTTATTATCTAAGAAGAGTGACAATGATGAAAAACTTTCACATGAAGGAGATGAGACTCAATCAGATTTTGAAGAAGATCAGATTATAAGTGATGAAGAACAAGAATGTGAAATTGACATAGAAGGAGAGCTTATATGTGTTTTGAGTGAACTCAAGAGATATAAAAAGGAGAACCAGAAATTAGAATTACAGATGCAACAAGAAAGAGACTTAAAAGACAAAGCTCTTATAGACCTTGAAGATGCTAGAAACCTAATTGTAGACTTGAAGAATCAAGCATGTGAATCAGACAAATTGGTTGTTAGTTTGAAGACGGAAGTTGAGAAAACTAAGAGGATAGCTGATGAAGCAAAATCTGATTTGGAGGCTAAAAAGGTTGAATGTCTAAAGCTTGAAGGACAAATAGTTTCTTTAAGTAAAGAAATTGAGGATGTTAGAAAGCAGTCGGGAAAGAATCTCAAATTTGATGAGAGCACCAGCAAGTTACATGAGTTGCTTGATAAACAAAAACTACATGGAGACATTGCTAGACTTGGTTATGAAAAGAATAAGTCCTCTAATGTTAGAGAGATTCCTAGAAGAAAAATTGATCAGCCTGCTACTCCTGAAAAAAAGTGAATAATCAAAGAAGAAGAATTGCTCCTATAAGACAAGCATACATGTACAGGTATAACTATTCATTTAATGGTTATTGTTATACTTGTAATCACTTTGGACACAAGGCAATTAATTGCAGAAGAAATCAATTTTCTTCAATAAGAAATACTAGTGTTGTATGTTTTAAGTGTCACTCTCCTGGTCACAAAGCATATAGTTGCAGAATGTATGGAGGAATAGCATCATTTGGTTTGATAGATTTGAAAAAGAATAAGGTTGAAAAGATTTGGAAGAAGAAAATTGAGCAAAAGAAAGAGCCTGTAAAAATCTAGAAGCAAAAACAATGCAAAGAGAAGATAAATTCTAAACTTGTGCATCTTGCACAAGTTATTTCATCAGTTGCATAACACATGGCATAATGTGAGGGGGAGTTGTTCTTGATCTATCAATTATCCCCAAGAAGTTTTAGGAAGGAGATCATTTGAATGATGATCTTGTCATATTAATTCTTGTCAAATGAATTCTATGATGATATTGCTAACTAAATTGATCTCAGTATGTGACAGTGATTCAGGAAGAAATTGTTGATGCAGTTGGTTTGTTGGTATGCAAAATTGATGGGCTGATTTGAATACTAGATCTTGGGTATATTCAAGAAGTTATCTTCAGATGTTTGCTTATGTGGGCTAAGGAAGTTGCAAATGAAAGAAGTCAATTCATTTATTTTTGCAAAGGTATTGATAGTGGTTATGTTTATATCAGATTTGACATGAAGTTGTAAAAGTGTCATGTGTAGGATGATCTTCATCAAGATAGTCTTCATTTCAGATAATCTTCATTCCTTTGAGAAAGGTCTTCATTCTTTATCGTATCAAGAAATGTGTGCAAAAGTAAAGTGATTGATTGTTACAGATTTATTATCATGGAAATCTTAGCAAGGTTCTCTCTTGAGTGGTTGTCATCTCATCTTGAGTTGTGAATTTTGTAAAGAGTAGTCTTCATGTGGTTATCAGATTTTTGTTTGTTAAACCTGCATTGTTGTTCATCATAAGTATTGATGTGATTATGGTATCTTTGCATGAAGTTCAAGTTCAGATAAGTCATATCAAAGGAGTCATTTTTTTATGATCATACATCATGCTTTATGCTTTAGGAGATCTTGGAGATTTGTTATTTCAGGGCAAAAAGTGTTGGTGATTGTTGAAGAAGAGTGATGTCTTCAGGAGTTTGTTAAAGGAAGTAATCAAGGATCTCATTGCTGACAGTGTTTCATCTTCATCTACATATTTGTGTTGTGATAAGAAGTGATATAGTGTAGTCTATGGCAGTTAACAGTGGTTTGATGCTTTGGTTGGTGTGCCTTACATGATGTTTCTTTCAGGTCCTATGCTTCATGGTTTCTTATTACTCACAAGTTGAAAAGTTGTGCAGTATGCAGATGTGTAAGAACAGAGCTTTCAGAATAATAGCAAATTGTAAATATGATTAGTGCCTTCAATTTTCAGAGGCTAGTGGTATCAAAGGTCAAGTAAGTGATTTTTCAATTTCTTGGTTAGTATGAAAGATAACAAGGTTAGTGATAGTGTTTGTGATCCAAGAAATGTGTAAACAATTGATTGATATCTTTCTCATGATTTATATGAGTTATTTTTCTCAGGAGGACTTAATTCAGGCTTTGTCATCAGATGTCAAAAAGGGGGAGAAAGATAAATTGCATCATAAAGTTTTGCCATCAATGACAAAGGGGGTGATTGATGGTGACAGGTTGTCATTGATGTCAAATGTGTTGTTGCAGGAGTACATCATCAGGAGTACATCATCTTGTGTGTTGTGAATATAATGATAAGATTCATTACACATGGTGATACAGATGCCTTACAGTATTTAGTGGCTTGGTCATTTGATTTCAGTATTCAGTTTGTGAGTTGATCATCATACAAATAAGTGTAGTTGCATGGGGGTTGAAATGTTTGTAGTTTCATTGTATGAAGTTCATGATCATATATGCAATTAGTATCTTGTATCAGGAGAATGTTATATGGTAGAGGTATGTATTAAGAAGCTATATCTTCCTTGATGTCCTGTGATCAATCTTGGAGTTGATTCTTAGGGAAGATGTTCAAGATATGTGTTGAGTTATCGACAAGTCTTAATTCTTTATATAAGATGCTTACCAGTTATAGTGATAGATTAAAGTATTGTCTTCACTATATGGTTGAGAGGATCTCAGTTGAACAATATATGATGCTTGTGCTTCAAATGTTGAATATTCATAATATAGGAGTTCATGTTGCTTGGAGTTGATTTGAGGAGTTGAGTTGTTCATGGTTTGGACTGTGTAGGGGCATCAATTTTTTATTCTCTAAGGTTTGTTTTTGGAGGCATCTCCTATTTAGGATGTGAGCATAAGAGAACAAAAATAAGTCCTAAGTTTAGTCTCAAAGCTCATCTCATAACCGTCTCTCACCAAATGCACTTTATGTCAATTTTTGAAGTGACTTTCAATTGTAGGTAAACTCACTTAAACTAACCTGTTAGAGGGTATCTCAGACATATTGGCACCGGCCCCTTCAACTTTGCTTACCGTTGACACCGGTCATCTCATAAGAAGCTTGAGCGGTAAAAATGTAATCAAAGAATAGAATTCAAATCTCAAGAAGCGCGCGAGGTAGAAATTTTTGAATATGTCTTGAGCGCCAAATCTGGAGTGGGCACGAGTTTAAGGAGAGCCCGATGAAAGTTTATTACTCCATTCAAATTTTTATGGAAAAGACCTCCAAAAGAAGAAATGCCATAACATGGATTTAATTGGTCTTAATTTCTTTTGAAAGGAAAAAGGCATTTTTTTTGTTAGAATGTTTTTAGTTATATAAAGCATATGGGTGGCACGACTTATGCTTATCCTTAAAAGAATTTAGGAAATTTTTTTAAATTTCTATTTTTTTTAAAGGCTTGAATTCATTATAGAATGTATATTGAGTTTTTCAAGGAGCCTTTATAGGAGATAGTTGATTTTTAAAAAGCAATATTTTTGGGAAACTATTTCTAAAATGCCATTGAAGATTTTAGTGAAGGTGAAAGGTTTTCTAAGGAAGATTGAAGGATTGAATGATGTGAGAAAATCAAGGATTTTATTTTTTGTGAAAAATTGCAAAGAGAATATGAATTTTTTTTTTGTTTATACACAGATGTTTGCAAATTGAAGAGTCTTGAGGAATATGAAGGTTCATACATGAAGGCAGATTTATTGAAGACATTTTTAGAAAAAGAATTTGAAGAAGATTTTATTTGAAATTTGCAGAAGTGATAAGATTGAAATATGAGAGAAAATGAAATGTTAATTCATTTTTATTGAAGGCTCATTTTGATATTATTTTGCAGATGAAGAAAAATATTTTTGTGTGAGATCTTAAAAATGGCAAATGATCAGGAAATTGAAGAAAATTGAAATGAAAGATGCAGGAGAAATTTATGAAGGAATGTGAAAGGGCAGTTGT
Source organism: Cunninghamia lanceolata (assembly GCA_027924645.1). Lineage (NCBI taxonomy): Eukaryota > Viridiplantae > Streptophyta > Pinopsida > Cupressales > Cupressaceae > Cunninghamia > Cunninghamia lanceolata. The sequence goes on from BSBN01001480.1 coordinate 3,240,536, forward strand.
ATTTTATTTGACAGAGATGGATCATACAGAAGATGAAAGATGAAAAGACATTCAACTTGTATAAAAATATTTTTCAGGTGCATTGATGTGTGACTGGTAAGACAGAGAAGAAACATATAGAGTATGCAGTACACAGAATTGATTTTGAATATCTGAGTTTGTATATGATTTGTGTTGATGAAAAGAATGGCCATACACATGCGAGAGAAGAAGTGTTTTGTATTGAAACAGAGAAACCCTCTGAGTTCTTAATTTGTTCTGTATTAGGGGTTGGTGCTCCTTGAAGTTGGTGCTTCAAAAAGAATTAGGGGTTGGTGCTCCTAGAAGTTGGTGCTTCCAAACATTGTAACCAGTGAGGTTTTCACTTAAGCCAGTGAGGCAGTTTTGAGTGGTTTTTTACCCAAGAAGGGTTTTCCACTCGTGAAAAGCATGTGTCATGTTTAATGTTGTTTTTCATTTGTATGTATGTATATTAGTTCTTTGCTTATTTTCAGATCCTTCATTATTAATCTTGTGCACAAATAATAATCCCTCTCTATTTGTTCTGTAAGAGAAAGTTTGCAAGAAGTTGTAAAAAGATTTGAAAATTCACACAACATTGATTCACCCCCCCTCTCAGTGTTGTCCTTGACTCCTACAATCCTCTACTCCCACCTCTGGGTACCTACATGCATAAGGTTGCATACTTGGAATTTAATCCATAAACGATCATGGGAGACTCATCTGCAACATGTATAAAAAATAGATTTGTGAATACAATAGAAGAAATTTATGATAGTGATGAAACAAATGAGAAGACAAATGAAAATGATTAGAGATACTACTTAGAGAAATATGGGAGAGAATGACATACCCTAACCTTCTATAGCATCTCCTCATAGATTCTTCTCTCAATCTTGCAATAGAGAATAGAGAAAAGAAAAAATGAAACAATTTAGGGAATAAAATGGCTTTTATATGTCTTTATTTATTTTAGTAAGTTCTAAAAAATTCATTTCCTTCTAATCTATATAATCTCCTTCTTATAAGTAGCTGACTTGTCTTGGATTAAAGGAAATAAATTACTTTGTTTTAATTTAATTGTAGTATACCTAATTGTTTTAAGTAGGTTAGCACATTTTTTGGTTGTTTAATAAGGGACCATGGTGTTTATATTTTATTTAAATTTAATTGTGAGAATTCTAAATTCTTCTAGACCTTTATTATACAATTAAATAATTATTATTTTGTGACTAAAAAAATTATTATTTAAATTGCTACTTAGGATGTCATTTATAAATGTGATAAATAATGATTATTTTAGTTAATTTTAATTAACTTAGTGTTTTTAATATTTATGTCATTGATTTCTAAAGTGTTTATGAATGCAAACTTAATCTATTAAAATTTAATTGATTTTGATTTACACCACATCATTCATATATTTATTATTTTATTAGAAATTGGCTAGGTAGCAATTTAAACAAATGTAGATGCATGATTTAATTTTATAATTAAATTTAGGTCTTTAATTTAGCCTTTTAGTGCAATGTTCTAGTCACATTAAGATGACAACACTCCATGACTCTCACATAGAAAATCTAAAGGAATTACTCGTGTTAGTTTATCCCTTCATGACGTCATACCTAATGATTTTGATACCTTAGTAGATTGTCACCACTAACATTTTAGGGTGTTGCGATGGGGTTCCACCACCTACACTTGTATTGTTACCCCTTGCCTGTGCATCATATCCTCATTCGTTTCACTCGCAATAGTGTTGGGTACGCATCATTCACTACTAAAAGTATAATTAAGTCATGATTATTATGTTGTGTTTCAAAAACAATAGTTCCATCGTGAACATTTATAATCATTTGTACATGTGTGTATGGGTAGGCATGAAAAATGGGGTCCTTAGTGGATGGGGCCAGGACTATTGAACCCTTTTGGGGTTGTGTTCATACGGGTCCAGCTAAGGAGGTGTAGGGGTTGGGATGAGAGAGATTTAGGCTAGAAAGAAAGATCCAGATTAAGGGGCGGCTACATAGGAGGAGGATGCTTAGGAACAAACTTAGCTTCAATAGCATGCTCTCAAGCTACAACACAATGATGATGGTTACAATATCTCGCAAGCTAGTTTCATCAAACTTATGAGCTAGGTTAGGCCTCAGTGAAGGATTAGGGGTTTTTTTCCAACATAGGCTCCTTTTCTTCCCATGTCTAAGAGGCATGAGGAGGAACAAAATGAACCATTGAAGGTTTACAAACCATAGGATGAGGGGTAGGGCCTTGTAATGCAGGTTGTTTTCCCTGCAATATCGAAGATGTGGGAGGAACAGGAGAAACCACTAAAGGTTGAGAAACCATAAAAGGTGGTTTATGGAATAATGATTGTTTATCTCTTGTCATCAATTAAGAAGATGGAGGTGGGACCACCGAATAATAGTGATCTACATGGGGATAAGAAGGTCACTCAGTGTGGATTTCTTTCCTTTTACTATTGGTGGGCTAGTAGTAGGAAGAGGAATAACCACTAGAGGCTGAGAGACCAAGGGGGAGTATCCATAAGAGCAGAAGGAGAAGGGTCACCAAACACGAGTGCAATTTGACCAACTTTGAATTTTTGATAAGATAAAAAAATTATTGCAAGGTTAGAGAGGCTCAGTTGGGGTAGGCCAAAAGTAATCCAAAGAGAAATTTTCACACATCAAGAGAGGCTAAAATCCACTATGGTAGATAGAATGTACTACTCCATCATGTGGGGATTTTAGACACTTATGGATTACGAAGGGGACCACTCTCATAGAAGAAAGCTAGAGATGACCAAGCTTCACTTAAAAATGATCTAAGGTAGGAATGATAGAGAAAGGAATGTCTAGGGTTTTCGTCCCACCTGAATGGAGAGGGTTAGTGAACCCAAGGTTGGTCTACATAGGCCATCATGCAACCAATATAGACTTACGATTTCTCCTACTTGTCTTTAGACAATTCATGAATATAAATAAATTCCTCTTTGATTACATTTACCATATAGAGTGGGTCAACGAGGACACACTTGATGGGTTTTTCATTGACCTAGGTAGTGATGTAAAGAGGTTTGTCATATATATGCATGGGCATGTCTATGGGGTAAAGGAAATGATAGGGTCAAGAACAAGCCACTCTCGAGAAGTATGCGAGTGGATGTCCACCATTTCCATCATTTTAGAAAATAGAGGAGACTCATCAATATTGTTTTCTTGCACCTGGGAGGTGGAAGCAAAGTTGATGAAATTGGAAGAATGATGTGGAAGTGGATTGTATAGATTTGTAAATTTTGATTGGGAGGAGCAACTAACTTGTTTCCTTTGCCATTCACACTAGAGACCTAGATAACATTTGAATCAATGAGGTATTTCACAATGTGCTTAAGACACAAACATCTCTCTATGTCATGGTCAGGGACTCTATGGAACTTGGAAAAGGCCTTCAGGTCATAGGAAGGTGGCAAGGCTTTTTTTTGTGTCTAATGGATGAAAAAGAGACAACTGCACTAAGTTATTGTTTAGGAGTTCCTATAGTATAGAATAAAGGGACTTAGATAATAGTGTGAATTGTTGCATTCTTTGTTGTTTCAAGGAAGAGAGGGACAAAGAATCTTGTGATGGTGTAGTGGCTGCTACATTGTTGACAACTATGAAAGTATTGTTTTTAAAGAAATTTTTATTTTTATTATAATTATAATTATTGAAAGAAGATGAAGCTCCAGACTATCCAGTAGGAGCTTGTGAGGTTGGAACCTCAAACTAGCTAATGGACTATTGATAGTCATGAATATTTATGCATAAATGAACAAAAGAGGGATACTTCATGAATAGAATCTTATCTCAAATTAGTGGTTGTAGGTTTCCAATAAATACCTATTGCAAATTTGAGTCAATAAAAGCACAAGAAATCTATGAGAATAAATATTGATATCTAAAAATAAAATTAGTTATCTTCTCTTGAGCACCTTGGAGAAAGTGGACCAAGTTAGTAAAGCTAACCTAGGATCCAATATTATCTTGAAAGTGCTAGAGGAATTGATTTACTAGTTGTTCAAATGAAGATATAGAATGATCAGGTAATGATAAAAACCAATCAATCATAGTATATTTCAATGACCAGGGGAAGAGTTTTGCTAACAAATGATCCTAAAATATGAAGTCACTACACAAATCCATAAAGGCAAACACATGAGTTTGTGGATATCCCTTACTAGAGTTACTTTTTGAATTCGAGTGCCTTGAAACCTTGGGGAAATGGAGAAGCCAAGATGATAAGTGTTAAGGGACTATGTCAATAGTATGATGGAATGAGAGGCTATGTAAAGGATGTAGAAAGGATGGTGAGTTGTTGTTGAAGGGTGCCAACATTCTATAAGATTCAATTTATGACTGGATTAGTTGTATGCATAGGTGTAGAAGTAGCAGTGGAAGTGAGAGGGGGTGTCATGTGTTGGGAGGTTTTGAGGTGTTCACCATGAAAAGTAAATTGTAAGGGAAGAAAGGGGGAAAAATAGATATTGATTTATGGGATTCTACACCATTCCTAAAACATTAAGGTCTACCTGAATATGTTATGGAGCATTAGTAACCATGTGAGAAGATGTATATGTTTGAGTGCAAGAAGTATCCATCAAAATAGAAATTTGTTGACCAACAATGTTTGAGTGAAAATCTTGGGTTCCTTCATAGTAAGCTGCCAAAGGTAGAGCATCATTGTGAATAATGTGAGTTATCCCACAAAGGAATTCAACACCATCAGGATGGTTTGTGAGCACAGTGTAAAGGGCTTCAAGAATGGGCACAACATCATTAGGCATATTCTTTTTTATTATAAGTGTTTGACAATCTACCAAGTGTCAATCAAATTCATGCACTTGGTTTTGAGAGACAATGTCTAGAGAGACCTCATGGTCAAAAACAATTTCTTCATCATGAAAACTTGTTACTATGGGAGTTGAGAAAGATGATATGATATGTAGTGTTCTTATTGTGGTGTCATAAAGGAAGTTAGAGAAATTAGGTGTTGATCTTTAGTATTAGTGATATGAGATTGGGCCATATTAGTATTTCTCAAGCCTCAGTGAATAACATGATCTGAATGCAAAGATTATGTGGTGAAGCTCATAAATGAAGTTAGGCTTCATGATGCACAATTAAATGTGATGAGAAAATGTTTTAAATGTTAAGGAGTGATAGGTTCACCAAAATGTAGAATGAGGAAAATTTACAATTTAGCTAAGAGGTATTAGCCAAATGATTTTTCAGTACATCCACATTAGGATTATTTTTGTTTCCTAATGTTTGATAGAGTAATGTTACAATCATTAGAAGGTAATAAACAGTGTTAGTTTTCTATGGAATTGAAGAAAGAATGGATAAAATGCTAATTATTGAAAACTAGAAAGTAATCTACAAATTTTAATCACATGACTAAAAATAGATAAGTGAAAAGAACCTAATGTCAAATAGGGGAAGCCACTACCTAGGATGTCAGTGTATCACATGGACGTCTATGCATTATGTTGTAGTCTAGAAAGTGAGAAAAACCAAAAACTTCAATTATGTTTCAAATTATTTTGTCCAACCTGCATAGTAGAAATAACAACAAATACCAGGTGTTTCCAAGTGATAGAAATAGACTAAAATCAAAGAGCAATTGATCTCTATTATGTTTGAAGGAGATAAATGATGCAACTGAAATAACAAAGGGGAAATCTACAAGACTAGCGTACGGTTGAAATATCCTCTATTGAATCCACAACCTGCAAGAAATGAGAAAAGTTTAGGCATATTTGGGGCTTTCCTTTAGGTCAAACCCTTCCTTTAGTATTTATACCTCCATGGATAGCCTATGTTTTAAAATATCAAAAAAAGAGTGTGTGCTATTATTCTCTAAGAGAATTTAGATATATAACAACAATGATGATGCCAAATTAAGAATATATAAAACTAATCTATTCAAATTAGGGCAAACCAGTGTGTTATGGAAGGAGAGAAGGGAAAAGAAAGAACACAAAAGTGGATTGCACAAACGGAAGTAAACCAAGAGAGGGAAAAAAGGAACACAATCACCTCACAAGATGAAGATGAAAACTACCCAGCCAAGAACAAGGCCCAAGGAAGATCCCAACAATTAAGAGCATACAACCTAAGAATTAGAGAATATCGACCTTATCAAGGTAGTTTGAATCCAAAATGTTCTAGTGAGCATTGCACAACCCCTTTAACAAATCCTTAAAGCAAATTTTCTTCCAAGCTAATTGCCCATTATTAATAACCTCTCTTGAATCAGAAAAGAAACAAGGAGGACTCTCCCTCGAATCCAAAGCATTTTTACTTTTACCTGGTTTGGGCATTCTCTACATATGATTTGATAGGTTGGAGGAAAATTAGGTCTCCCCAAGACCCCTGGTTTCCTTTAATACTTTCTCCATATAATCGTCTTTCAACGTCTCTTCTAAGAGATTCTAGCTAACCTCATTAAAACCATTAGTAGAGGGGCTACTCTTCTTACCACCACTTAGTCCAAGAGGTTGAGAAAGGTTCACTTGTTATTTTTCCTCCAAACATATTGCATTTTCCTATTGGTTGGACATCCTAGTGTTGTGCCATTGTCTTTGAGGCAACCATGATGAACCATCGAAGAATCCTCAAAGATAATATGTTGAACCCAATCATTGAATTTAGAGGATAATGTTATCTTAGAAGGGACCACCTTGTCCAACTCCACAAGGAAAAAAAATCTAGCAAACAAGAAACATTTCCTAGATTTGATGACCACGTCCACTACCAAAAGTTGGCCAAAAGAGTTAGCTATGCAAAAAAAAACCTCTTCCTCCTAGAATTCTAATGGCAATCCAAGAAGCCTGACCCAAATAGGAATATTATTAACACATTCCTTCTCAGGATCAAAGCCTAGTGCCCAATCTTTAAGGAATAAACATGCTTTGCCAATAAACCAAGGGCCTTCTGAGAGGATCCATAAATAATCATTGTCGCTCGAACATGATATCAAAAGAAACCCTTCATCGTAGCAGTAATTTGTAGATGGCCCCTAGGATTCCATTTTTGTTGAGTCCACTTCTGAAACAAATCGATATTTAGCCTAGCTCCCACAACTTTGCCAACAAATGAATACACAAATTTGGAAGAAGCTCTATAAACAACAGAATCAAGGATGTGAAGCACGAGAACCTTACTATTCTCGGAAGGATCCATAGAAAAAATAGGGGGCGACTGAGCCTTTCGCATTATTCACCCAAGAATTTAATAGACTACATGTGTAGAGGCGCCTAAAACCAAATTTGCTCTAGATGCCTGATCCACCTCAGTAGCCACCATGGACTAAGAGACAGAAAATACCAGCGGGCCTATAACATAACTTGAAAATAGAGCACCTTAGCAAGCATGAGATCACCATCTAAGGCAACCGTGGGCCCCTTAGAATAGTCTGAAGCCCCAACAGTGGACAATAGGAATCCACGCTTAAGCCCTTGACTAAAGTTGTTTCCTATTGATATCTGGCCAGCCCACATAGGAGAAACCTCCGACAAAGGAGATTTACTAGAAACATCAAAGGAAGTCGTCGATGGAAGCTTGGACCTCGCACAGCACATGCTAGAATCATTGAGACAGACCTTGAGCCAAATATCTACAAGCCTATCATCCTCTACAAGACAACATAAATATTAATCTTATTAGTAATAATCAATTTCCAAAAAAACATGCAATCTTTTCATTTATAAGGTTGACAAATTTTAATTGAAAAACTTTTTACAAACTTTTACAATAAACTAAAAAATTTATGTAAAATAATTTCTAATTGACAGTTCAACTCACTTGAAACTACACTCTTTGTGATAGGAGTGACATTGATTGAAACAACCCATATCTATGAACAAACTGGATAGGATTGAAAAGAATTGACATGTACAACGAAGATAAAATTATAAGTTTCACTTCAATTCCCTTGAAGCGTCTAGTTAAATACTCAATCTAGATAATATTATGCTCAAGTAATGACTTTGATTGAGAGCCACGCTTCACGGCCATGAAGTGGCATAAATACCCGTAGAAAAATTTAGCCTCATCCAATTTACTGAATAGTGAAAATAGAATAGCAGCATAATGCAGTCAAACAATGTACTTAAACTATCCTAGAAAGATCCAAGATCCTTGGTTGCTTCAACAAAATGACTACCTTGTAAAGTGTTCAACTCACAAAAGAGCCACAAAACCAGGAAAATACTAAAATAATAACATTGTACTAAACACTCCAAAAGACTGAAAACATCTACTATTCACCTGCCAAACTAGAATTATCTTTCCTCAACACAGTGGTACCATTTCAGAACATGCAAATCTTTCCACTTCGCATACCTAGAAATCAAGGTTTATCACCATGCTTTACAATCTTTTGGCTGTTCAATGTAGCCTCTGAATTGAAGCCCCTGAAAAAGGAAAAATAATTAACATTAACGAACCCTAAACACCCAAAATAACATGCACCAATATTGTATCATTTTGCATTTAACAACACTTAACATAAGTTTAGTCTATATGATGCAAATGCTAAAAATTAACATAAATTACAAACAATGATGTCATACTAAAATAAAACATCGCAAATCCCAAGGAGCTTCAACATCTAAGAGTACTGACCTCTGGCAAGGTTGGCAGCCAAACTTTTTGTAGATGTAGGCGTAGAAGAATTTGATTTTGGGGTCTAAATTCCAGCACTCTACTTAAATATCATCCATTTCAATGGTTAAATAGTCAATAGAAATTTTACACCTCATTCACAACAAAAAATGGTAAATATTTGTCCTATTTTTATTGGCCAAAATTAACCTTTGACTGTTGAAGTGGATGATGTTTAAGGATAGCCAAATTCCAATAGTATTTAATCGAAACCATATTTTCATATTTTCATAAACTGATTTGTGATTCAAAGAAAAAACTAGTTGTTACCTCTTTGATGTAAGAGTCTGCCGCTTTGGGCCTCCTAGAGTCTCTTTACTTTTTGCCACCGTGCTTTGCTCCTGGATGAGGAGTTGCAACATGCAAATTTTTCTTGTAATCACGTGTAAATATAAAACAAATATTGGACATTCTAACCAAAACAATAAGCAAATGTATGTATGACATAATTATATGTATATCTTGATAATTTTCATATCCAAATTGTCAATGGCAAGAACCCAAACCCATTGACTTTGGAGTATTACCTTCCTTTCCCTTCCCTGCAAGGGTTGGACTTTCCCAATACTCTCAAGCAGTAGGCCTTTCTTGCTTCACATGTCCATTAATTATTTATAGGAATTATTGGTGTTCTACTTAGCAAATGCAACTTTTAACAATAATGCAAAAAGTTATTGGAAAGATATCTAGCTCAACTTAGCAAAAGTTATTTGAAATTGAATGATACCCATCTAAATTTGATTCACAATGTAAAGATTAATCTTAGTTTACTTAGAAATTATACAAATGTCAACTGTTAGTATGTGAAGTCAGTTTATTATTCCAACATTGATTAAGCCGGAGAATTTTTTTGTCATTTGACACTTGTACAACATGCGAAAGTGCCACTCATGCTTCTATGCATGGAAATCCTTCTTTGGAAAGGATTTGATTATTTACATGTCTTTCATGGTTTTTTAAGTCAGTTGATCTTGAATGTGAATGCATGGTTGAATTCTATAATAGAGAATTTCTTCTAAGAATAAGATTATTGAGAGATCTTTGCTCATAGTTTTTCTTGGTACATAACCAAGTTTTCCATGTAAATCTGTATGGTGTTTATTTTTTGTGATTTATTGCTATTTCACTATGTTTATTTCAATTCTCTACTACATAATTTTCTAACAATTGGTATCAAAGCTTACAGGTTTGTGTAGAAATTATTCTGTGGGTTTTTATCTTTGTGAAAAGCAATGATTGGAAGCACAGTTACCAAATTTGAGGTTCAAAATTTGATGGTTCTAATTTTTCTCTATGGAAACTAAAGGTTCAAGCCTTCTTGGTGAAGGATGGATGTGCCTTGGCTCTCAAAGGAGTAGTGTCAAAACCTGCAACCATGAAGCAAAAGGAATGGGATGAAAAGGATATCATGGCTAGATCTACTATCCAATTATCTCTGGTTGATTCAGTTTTATTTATTGTTATAGAGGAGAAAATGACACATGACTTGTGGACTAAGCTTGAAAAGCTATATAAAAACAAGTCATTGGACAACAAAATTTTGTTACGATGGCAACTGTATAACTTGAGGATGCATGCCAGTTCATTAGTCATAGATCGTCTCAAAACTTTCAACACACTTATTAGCAAGTTGGCTTCAATGGAGATGAAAATTGAAGAAGAGGTTAAGGCGACAATACTATTGTGCTCTTTTCTTGAAACTTAGGATCAACTAGTTATGGTGCTTAGTAACTCAGCACCAAAGGGGAAACTTGTCTTTGAAGATGTGTTAACCATAGTAATTTCTAAAGGTTCAAGGCAGAAGACATCTCAAGGGACTTCTTCCAATGAAGCCTTAGTTGCAAGGGGAAGAACTTTGGAAAGAGAGAAAACTGAGTGTGGACAAACTAGGACCAAATCGAAGGGGTAGAAAAGAGTAAAATATTGGAACTATGGAAAAATAGGGCATGTCGAAAAGGATTGCAGGGTGCCAAAAGAAAACAAAGGAAATTCTAGCTCGCAACCATCAAAGGCAAATATGATAGAAGTTGAAGCACCATTGAAAGATGGAGAGGTTTTTTCTGCTAATCTAAGAGGTTCATTGCATCATGTTTGGATTATTGATTCTGGTGCCTCTTTTCACATGACTTCTCATAAGGACTAGTTTTCTTCTTACCGGTCATGTGATGGAGGTATAGTTTACATGGCAAATGACAACTCATGTGAATCCATTGGTGAAGGAGAGGTCAGAATCAAGATGTTTGATTGGATAGTAAGGACTCTTTAGCATGTCAGACATGTACCAAGATTGAAGAAAAATATGTTGTCACTTGGAGTATTCAATGAGCAAGGTAATTGATTTTGTGGTTAAAATAGGTGTCTCAAGGTAACAAATGGAACGTTGGTAGTACTAAAGGGAGAAAAGGTTCACAATCTCTATAGGATGATTGGAGAAACTTGTAGTGGAGAGGCTACAGTGATATCAAATGTAGAAATGGACTCATTAACAACTTGGCATCAGTGACTTGGCCACATGAGCGAGCCTGATCTCAAGGTACTACTAGATATGAATCTTCTCTCAGGTGCTAAATCTAGAGATTTGAATTTTTGTGAGCATTGTTTGTTTGGAAAATAGAATAGATTGAATTTTTCTAGATGCACTATTAGAAGTAAAGAAGTTCTATAATTAATAAATTCAGATACTTGGCAAGCACCTGTTATATCTATTGGGGGTTCATCATATTTTGTTTCATTTATAGATGATTATTTTCGTAAGGTATGGATTTATCTAATCAAGAAGAAATCTGATGTATTTTCTTGTTTTAAGAAGTTTAAAGCTCTGGTAGAGAACTAGAAGGATAAAAAAAAAAAATTTCCTAGAATAGACAATGGAGGGGAATTTTGTTCAGGTGATTTTAATTAGTTTTGTAGTGAACATGGTATTGCAAGGCATTTGACATTTCCTAGAACACCACAACAAAATGGTGTTGCTAAAAGGATGAACTGTACAATCATGGAGCTATGAGCTAGATGTATGCTGAGAATTGCTAGATTGGAGCAAAAATTTTGGGTTGAGGCTATTTCTATAGCCTATTTGTTGATTAATAGATCACCCACTACAACTCTACATCATCAAATTCCTAAAGAAGTATGGAAAGGTAAACCTATTGATTATTCTTTTCTTCATGTTTTTGGTTCTGAAGCTTACGATCATATTCCTAAAGAGGATAGAAATAAATTGGATGTGAACTCCATGAAATGTATTTTTCCTGGCTATGGAAAAGGTACAAAGGGGTACAAATTGTGGGATACTACTTCTTGCAAGGTTATTATTAGCTGAGATGTTTATTTTAATGAAAAATTAGTGCAAAGAAGTAAAGATTAGAAAAGTACATTAATTTTTCTAATATAGGTGGGAAAGTATGATGCTAATATGCAGGTGCTAGATGAAAACTCAACCACCTGTTCATGAAAATCAGAAAGATTACAATCAGAATCAGTTACATGATGAGGATGAACAACAACCAAATGAGTCACAAGGTAACACATTACCCCTTCTAAGGAGATCCACTAGAGTATCCAAACCACCAACAAGGTACTCTCTTAATTATAATTCATCTTATACATTAGTTATTGATATTGGTGATCCTAGCTCATATCAAGAGGCTTGCAAAGATGAAAATGCATGCAAATGGAGAGCAACCATGGAGGAGGAGATGAAATCTCTCTATAAAAAAAAATGTGGGAGCTTGTGCCATTTCCTAAGGGGCGAACAACAATTGGGAACAAGTGGACATAAATGATAATGTAGAGTGATATGAAGCTCAGTTGATAGCCAAGGGGTATGCACAAAAATCTAGTATTGATTTTGATGAAAATTTTTCACCTATTGTATGGTTACATACAGTTAGAGTTGTTTTGTCTCTTTTTGCTAGTCTTTATTTAGAGTTATAATAGTTAAATGTTAAAATAGATTTCTTGCATGGTGATCTTTCTAATGAATTTACATGCAGCAACTGGAAGGTTTTGAGGAAAAAGACAAAGAGTATCTAGTTCATAGATTGAACAAATCATTGTATGGTTTGGAACAAGCGTCAAGGTGTTGGTACAAGTGGTTTGATTCGTTCATGATGAGTTTGGATTTTAGAATATGTGAGGCTCATCATTGTGCCTACATTCAAAGGTATGAAGATGGCAGTTTCATTATTTTTCTTTTATATGTTGATGATATGTTGGTAGCAGGTCCCAACATGCATAGAATCATTAGGTTAAAATCTCATCTTGCTAGAGAGTTTGAAATGAAGGTCTTAGGAGATGCAAATCAGATTCTTTGAATGAGGATACATAGAGATAGATAGAATAGGAGGATTTGGTTGTCACAGAAGACTTATGTGGAAAAAATTTTGTAGCGCTTCAATATGTAGAATCCACAACCATTTAGTAATCCATTTCCTATTCATATTGAATTGTCTTTAGAATAGTGTCCTAGCACGGAAGCAGAGAGGATATAGATGTCTTGTGTACCATACTCATTAATAGTTGGTAGTCTTATGTTCGCCATGGTGTGCACCAGACCAAACATTGCACAAGAAGTGTGAATAGTCAGTTGTTTCATGGGGAATCTAGGTTGTGAGCATTGGACGACTATAAAGAGATCTCTCATGTATTTGAGGAGCACTTTTGATGTTGCTATCTGTTATAGTGGGAGTAGTCTTCAAGTTAATGGGTATGTGGATGTAGATTTTAGTGGAGACAAAGATAAGAGAAAATCCACTACAAGTTATGTTTTCTCCTTAGCAGGAGGTGTTGTTAGCTAGGTCTCAAAGTTGCAAACAGTGGTGGCCTTGTCTACTATTAAACCTAAATATATGGAAGATATGGAATCTACCAATGAGGAAATCTAGCTTCATAGAATTTTGGGTGAATTTTAGGAAAAGAAAGATAACATGGTATTGCATTGTGACAGCCAAAGTGCTTCACAGTTAGCACGAAACTCATCTTATCATGCCAGAAACAAAACATATCGATGTACAATATCACTTTGTATATGAGGTGGTCAAAGGAGGATAGATCTCTTTGGCCAAGATACACATTGATATAAACATAGTAGATATTTAAATTACAAATCCCATTGGAAGAGAGAAGTTCATTTGGTGCACAACTTATCTAGGCTTCTACATTACTTGATGATAAGCACCATTGGCATTGGTCTTTCAATAAGAGGAGTTATTCACAAGGCATAAATTTCACTTCAAGTGGGAGAATGTTAGTATTTGAAGTCAGTTTAGGGTAAGTGTACAAATATGGGGGACCAAAAGGGAGTCTTAAGATGCCACTTTTTTTCTGAAATCAAGAAAGACTAATGTTGGATGAGAAATTGAAGATAGTTACACTCAAAATTTGAAGATACAAAAAAACAAGAGTCAGAATGCTCCGAACCTAGTTTCTAAAGTACTAAATTTTTTTTTTCAAAAATGGTTGAGATTAAGGGGTTCAAAAAGGGAGAGCACACAAATTGGTCCTAATGTTTTTCAAAAAAACATAACATAGCGTCTGGTGTGCTCCCCCTAAAATGTTAAATTTTTTTAGTATTTCAAAAATTGCTTCGGTGAGAAATTAGCTAATACCATGTAGTTTATCCCTGATTGTTTTGATAATTGTTTCATGAATAATTGATTTTTTACTAACTTTCAAAGTGGACACATCTTGAAAAATAGAAAATTGAGCATGCTCCCCCAAATTTTTTTAAAACTAATCAAAAAAAAAAAATCTTGAATATGTGTAGAATGGAGTCTAGTTTCTAAAAATGTAATTTATTTGAAATTTCGATGAACAGTTAAAAAAGTCAAAAATACCACACTGGTTTTTGACCAAAAATAGATACACTTACAAAAGAAATTAAAGATGAAATCCTTAACATACTCAAAATGTGAAAAAAAATATATGGTTAGAAAGCTAAGAGAGAGCTTAAGATTATGGTGGTATTTTTTCAACTTTTCATTGAAACGCGTACAAACCCGATGGGGAGCACACTCCAGATTATGTAATTTTTGTTACAATCTGGAAAAACACATCTTTGGAGATCCAAAACACAATCCAAGCCTTTTTTTTGGAAGCCCAAGGCAAATCCAAGCCAAAGGCTTGGAAATTACCAAAGCAAAGCATAACACGAGAGCGTTATAAGTGCTCACATTACGGTGAAATAAAAGCATCTCTCTCTCTCTCTCCTAGTTTTCCTTTTCCTAGCTTTCCTAGTTTTCCTTTTCCTTTCAAATTTCCCTTTAGATCCCACCAATTTTCCCTATTTTACACCTCTCCTCTCATCATTCTTCACATCCAATGAACTTTCATTTTATTTTGTTTCCATTTCATCCTCCCAATTTATATCCTCATCCCTCTTTGCATGTCCTAGTTTTTGTGTTTCCATTTTCTTTGTCAATAACATCTC